>PVIR01004590.1:0-78139 GCA_004026965.1 Petromus typicus
CTGGATGTGGAGACCCACACCCAGCAGCAACCAGTACCACATACCACAGTGCCGGGCGTGGTGGCTCACGCCTGTCATCCCAGCACTCGGGAGGCAGAGGCAGGAGGATTGTGATGTGAGTTGGAGGCTGAGCTCAGGGCCAGCCTGAACCACAAAGCGAGACCCTGTCTCAAAAAAAAAACCTAAAAAAAAAAAAAAATAATAATGCAATTGGATATAGTACTTGTACTCAGGCCTTGGTCATTTGTGCTCCACAGTGTAACGTTTAGATTTCTAATCTCTCAGGTGATATTTAAATTTCAGGGAAGTTATATGGCTTTGTCCCCCCCCCCCTTTCTTGGCGGTACTAGGTTTGGGCCCAGGTCTTCACTCTAAGCTACACCCTTAGCCCTTTATATATCTTTTTAATTTTGAGACAAATCTTGCTAAGTTTACCCAGGCTGAGCTGGAATTTGAGATCTTCCTGCCTCAGCCACCTGAGTATTGGGATTAGAGATGTTCACTGCCAAGCCTGGCTCTTGTCTGTCTGCTTCTTACAGGATCTGAGGCCAATGAGAGATGAAAAGAGGCCAGGGAGACCCTGGAGGGGGCCCACTGGGGGAGGTGGGAAGCCACCCTCCTGTGTAAGTCATCTGTATTCTAGAACAATCCAGTCAGCACTGGACTTTACCAGTGTGTACACACAGCTGGAGCCTGGAGCCTTCACCTAGCAAAGGGCCACTGTCTCCAGGCCACATTACCAAATCTGGACATCACCTGGGTGGGTATTTTTGTTAAAGCAAAATCTTTATTGGTACATTTTAGATATACACAATGACAACATCAGCGTAGGGGATTTGTACCAATACTTGATATATCTTGCTTGTTCTTTTTTTTCCTCATTGCCCCTTCTTTATGTTCAAGAGCTTTATTTCTATTTTTCCTTCAATTTTCTTTTTTTCTTATCCCTTCTTTCCTTTCTCCCTTTCACCTTTCATATACCCTTTCATATTTAAACATATTCTTGCCATTTCCCAATGTTTATCGTCTTTCAATCCTTATTAACACTTTTGGTCTCTTACACTAAAGAAACAATGCGATATTTAAACGTGTATTCAGTTCATTCCACTTAAGAGTACAGTCTCAAGGTCCATCCATCTAGCTAGAAATTCTGAAGCGCATTCTTCTCTCTGGCACAGTAGTACTCCACTGTATAAAAAACACACACGCGGGCCAGGGAGTTAGCTCAGTGGTTCCGGTGCCTGTCTTCCAAGCGCAAGGACCCGGGTTCAATCCCCTGGTAACCACATACAATACTGGGTGTGGAGACTCACACCCAGCAGCAACCAGTACCACATACCACAGTGCCGGGCGTGGTGGCTCACGCCTGTAATCCCAGCACTCGGGAGGCAGAGGCAGGAGGATTGCTGTGATGTGAGTTTGAGGCTGAGCTCAGGGCCAGCCTGAACCACAAGAGCGAGACCCTGTCTCAAAAAACCTAAAACAAACAAACAAACAAACAAAAACCCACGCATCTCTATCCATTCATTAGTTGACGGGCATTTGAGCTGTTTCCAAGATTTAACTATTACGAATTGTGCTGTTATAAACATGGCTGTGCATATATCGCTGTGGCATGCTGCTTTATAGCAAGCTGGGTTAAATGAAACCTCTAGTTTTATTTTTTGAGAAATCTCCACACTGATCTCCCCAGTGGTTGCACCAGTCTACACTCCCACAGAGTGGAGAAAGGTTCCTTTTAGCCCATAGCCTCGTCTGCATTTGTTATCAATCGAATGATTGATTTTTTTGTTGTCTTTTTGGTACCAGGGGTTGAATTCATAACCTCGCAGTAGCCAGTCAAACACTGTGCTGCTGAGCTACATTTCCAGCCCTGGATTTGTTGATACTAACTACTCTTTTGGGAATCTCAGTGTTGTTTTAATTTGCATCTCTTGAATGACCAGTGATGTTGAATATTTTTTCATATATTTATTTGATATTTCTACTTTTTCATCTGAGAATCATCTATTCATTTTGAATGCCTATTTTTGAATTGGGCTTTTAAATTTAAGGGGTCTGGGGGTTTTTTTGGTTTTGTTTTTTTATTTTTCTTGAGTTCTTTATATATTCTCTGTCTTTCTATAGTCCTCTGTCTGAGGAATAGCTGGCAAAATTTTTTCCCACACTGTGGGTTGTCTCTTCACTCTGTTGGTGGTTTCTCTTGCCATACCAGATTATTTTTTAATGAGATTCCAGTTGTTGAGACTTCATGATGGCGCCTGTGATCAGGATTTTGTTCATAAAGTCTTTGCCTACATCAACGTGTTCAGTGCATGGGGAAAGGGGAAAGATAATGGGTCTAGTTTTAATTTTCTTGTCTTGATTTTTTAATAAAATATTTCTTAAAATACAAATTAACAAAAATATAGGCCAGGCGTGGGAGCACACGCCTGTAATCCCAGCTCTACAAGGTTCAGGCAGGAACAACAACACTTCAAGTTCCAGGGCAGCTTGGACTACATAAAGAGACTCTGTCCGAAAAAAGAATGAATTAATAAATAAAAAGCTGGGGATTTAGCTCAGTGGCACAGCGCCCGCCTAGCAAGCGCGAGGTCCTGAGTTCGAACCCTGATACCAAAACGAATCAATTAATAAATACAACATTTACCCAAAGGTAGGCATGGTGGTAGACACCTGTAATCCCAGCACTCTGGAAGGCTGAGGCCGGAGCTTGGGCAATTTAGTGAGTCAGCGAGACCCTGTCCCAAAATTTAAAATAAGGTATGGAGTGTTCGCCTAAGAACTAGATATCTAGCTCAAGGACTCTTCCGACAGGGACACCCCAACTGCAGTCCGCAGGCTGAGCAACAAGAGGGGCCTTGTGGCCACACCCCTTGTTTCCCCCGCCTCCTTTGTTTCTTCTCTAGGTGTCTTTGGCTGTATACCTTGTCATTGGGCGGACCAAAAGTGGTTGGAGGCATGCGATTGGCTAAAGCTCTCGTTCCTCTCTCAGTCGCCAACTTCGATTGGTCGAGGTGCCCCCATGTCTGATGACGTCACCAGACGGCGACGCGGCTGGCCAGCGAGGGTCACTGTGCTGGCGTCTGGGGGGTGTTGGGTCGCGCAGGTCGCGTGGCGGCGGCTGGAAGGCTAATCCCAGCCAGGCTGGTGGCAGGGGGGTGTTGATGGGGGTTCAGGACCTGCAGTGTTGGAGATCGAGAGGAAGGGGAAGGCGGCTGGCCACGTTCAAGACTCCTAGCTGTGCCAGCCGGCAGCCTGGGCCTGGAGTCTTTTCTGCCCTAGATGGGTGTCACCGGTCACCATGGCAACTGAAAAAAGGAAATCAAAAAGCTAGTTACTATCGCTAGGCGTGGTGGCACTAGCCTGTTATCTCAACCGTCTTCGAGAGGCTGAGGCAAGAGGATCACCGCAATTTCCAGGCCTGCCTGGCCTACATAGCCAGTCCTGTCTCCAAAAATAATAAAAGAAAACCAGAAAGTCCCCACTACATACCACGATGGCCTCATGATTGAATTTCTAGCTAGATGAACAGATACGTCCACAAATAGTGTACAAATATTTGCAGCGAAAGAATAATGCCGATCAACCCAAAGACACCCACGTTCCAGGCCGCAGGACCCGTGGACGTGTGGCCTGCCCAGGAAGAGGGAGCTGGCTGCTGTGATTAAGTCCCAGATCTTGAGCTCGGAGATGATCCTGGATTATCTGACTGAGCCTGGCGGAGTTGTTGGGGGGAGGCGGAGGGGGAGGGGAGGGAGGGGAAACCTCAGAGGGAGGGCAGGAGCGCTGGCGCCACTGTTGCCCCGGCCACAGCACTTGTGAATCTCAAAATCTGCAGGTGGAACGGAAGAAGCCAGGCAAAGGGTATACACAGCATGACTCAATTTAGAGAGAAATCTAGAAAATGGAAACTAGTCTGTGGTGACAGCATCTCTTTCTTGGAATCACTGGTTTAGTGTGTATCAGCCATCCTCGGTGCAGTTTCCCCTTTGTCCGTCTGAGGAGTGAACCCAGCACTTTGCGCTGAGCTATGTCCCACTGCCGATTCGCTTATTTATTTATTTATTTATTTATTAGGTTTTTTGAGACAGAGTCTCGCTTTGTAGTCCAGGCTGGCCCTGAGCTCAGCCTCCAACTCACATCACAGCAATCCTCCTGCCTCTGCCTCCCGAGTGCTGGGATGACAGGCGTGAGCCACCACGCCCGGCACTGTGGTATGTGGTGCTGATTGCTGCTGTGCGTGAGTCTCCACACCCAGTATGGTATGTGGTTACCTGGGATCGAACCCGGGTCCTTGTGCTTGCAAGACAGGTGCCGGAACCACTGAGCTAACTCCCCGGCCCCGACTCGCTTTTCTAATTTGACACAGTTCCCCAGACTGGAACTTGCACTCCTCCTGCTCCTGTCTCTCAGCGTCCTGGGATTCCAGGTGTATAGCATCACTCTCCTGCTCAGTCAGGCACAGAAGGGCAGGAGGGATAACTGTGGACAGGGCTCAGACGTTAAGCATTAAGCCAGGCGTGGTGGCGCACACCAATCCCAGCTCTCGGGAGGCTGAAGCAGGAGGATCAGCGTGAGCTTGAGGCCAGCCTGGGCTACAGGGATCTTGTCTCCAAATAAATGTTTTTAAAAAGATCTTTTTCCCCAGCCCAAGACTGCTTCGCCCAGAGGACTGGCTAAAATGTGGGCTCGTGCCAGTTTCTTTAAGCAAAAACCTCAGCCTGGGCACAGTCTGGCCCTAAGATCTAGGCTGTACAAGGCCACCGAAGACAGCAGAATGTGAGAAACTAAACATCCAGGCAAGGGCCTGGACTGCTCCGGTAGAATTTCAAAGCTTACTGGATCCAGTTCTCAAAGTTTCCTTAAACTTAACAGTAAATATTTTGAAGGCTTTTTTGAGGTTTCTGTAACAGAAAATGCAGGAGCTGGCATTTCTGTTTGAATCATTTGTTCTTCCGGCTGTGATAAAAATACTGTGAGGATGGTCACAGAAATAACACCTGACAAGGAATTGAAATGCATTTGGGGGTGGCGCAGGGCTGGGGTTGGAACCAGGGGCCTTCGCACTGAGCCTCATCTCAGCCCTGCTTTATGTGTTTAATTTGGAGACAGGTTTCTAAGGCCTCAAATTGTCCAGCCTGTGCTTTAACTTGCAATCCTCCTGCCTCAGCCTCCTGAGTAGCCAGGATTACAGGTGTGTGTGCTACCATGCAATGCTGCAAGTAGCACATTCTTTACTATTCTTTTCTCTTCTCTCTCTCTCTCTTTCTCTCTCTCCCTCCCTCTTTGTGGGTGGCCAAGAAGAGGGAATCAGGGAACTCAACAAGAGGATTTTTCTGGTTGTGGGATTTGCTGGCAGGTAAAAGCTCCCACAAATGCAAATGTAGCCTAGAGTTACCTAACCTGTTCAGCATCTTCCAAACAAAGAGTTGAAGTGCACCTTTGGCCCACTTGTTGGTAACACAAGCATGTTGATATATTTCCAGGTGTGATAGTCTGTGCCTGTAGTCTCAGCACTTGGGAGGCTGAGGCAGGAGGATCACCATGAGTTTGAGGCTACCACAGGCTATTCAGTGAGATCCTGTCTCAAAATATATATATTGATATAGGAAAATATAACTCCCTGTTAGATGTCAAATGTGCTGAATCTGTGGTCCCACAACATCGTGGAATGAAGCTGCACACCAAAGGGAAAACTTAAGAGAATTTTATTGGAAATAAGGAGGGAATAGCTTCTGGGTTTCCAAGAGGGCCCCTCATAGTGACCACCAAGGCCCTGTGTGGGGGGTCATTTAAACAGCAAAGTCACAGTGTGGCTGCAACATGTGTCCGACTGCAATCCACTGGTAGGTTCAAGTACAGCTGCTTAGCTGGTATTGGTCCAGTAGAGCAATGAGTCACATAACACAGATGCCTGGAAAGAACAGACATTTCTACCAGGTGTGGTAGCACAGGTTTGTAATCCCAGGACTCGGGAGGCTGAAGAGGATGGCCTTGAGTTTGAGACCAGCCTGAGCTACATATGCAGGCCCTGACTCAAAAAGGGGGGAAAGGGTCGGGGATTTAGCTCAGTGGTTCCGGCGCCTGCCTCGCAAGCACAAGGTCCCAAGTTCAATCCCTGGTAACCACATACAACAATGCTGGGCATAGTGGCTCACACCTGTCATCCCAGCACTCGGGAGGCAGAGGCAGGAGGATTGTTGTGAGTTTGAGGCTCGCCTGGGCTACATGATGAGCTCAGGGCCTGCCTGAACTACAAAGCGAGACCCTGTCTCAAAAAAAGGGGGGTGGATTTGGGGGAAGCGAGGAGAGTCCGGGCTCGGAGGCTCTGGCTGCCCCTGTGAGCCTGATGCTCACCTGGGCCTTGGACCAGGCAGCACTAATCCTAGTGTAACGTCCCACTGCTCTTTATCTCTAGGGAGCTGCAGAGCTGGCTGCTGCGTCTCCACCCAGGCCTGCCTCTCTTCAGATGTGCCTGCAGCCGCAATTCTGATTGCTCTGTTTCTGATTTTATGTGGGTGCCGACTCCCTCGAGGGCCCTGTCCCCCTCTGACTGGATACCAGCTTTTTTTTTTGAGACAGGGTCTCGCACTGTGGTATGTGGTACTGATTGCTGCTGAATGTGGTTGCTGGGGGATTGAACCTGGGTCCTTGCGCTTGCAAGACAGGTGCTGGAACCACTGAGCTAAATCCCCAGCTCTGGATACCAGCTTCTATCAAATGTATCTGCCTATAATAATGTGACAGCTTTTCAGTAAGAACCACATGTAGATACCATAGAAGATAAACCTTACTAGACAAAACACCCATTAATCTGGGAGGCTGAGGCAGGAAGATGCTAAATTCAAGCCTAGCATGGGCAAGTTAGTGATTTAGTGAAACTGTTCCAAATAAGAAAGCAAAGGGCTGGGGATGGCGCTCAGAGTGAAGGCCTTGGGTTCCATCTCCAGCGTCATAAACAACAGAAAACCCTAAGGCACTTAATATCACTGTTTCCTAGCCTTGCAAATACTGAATACTGGATAAGGTGTGGCCCAAGAAGAAATAAAGGAACACTTGAGCACATACACAGTCCCACTAAATCTTCTTCTAGCCTCTAGACCTGAGGTCGGACAGGAGAAATCAAAGAGATAGAAAAGAAACAGCTAATTGAGTCTCCAACTCACATCACAGCAACCTCCTACCTCTGCCTCCTGAGTGCTGGGATGACAGGTGTGAGCCACCACCCTGGCCCTTGAGGTTGCAAGACAGGCGCCGGAACCACTGAGCTAACTCCCCGGCCCCTTGGAGGGGTTTTTTGAGGCATAGTCTCACTATGGAGCCCAAGCTGTCCTCAGATTTACGGCAATCCTCCTGCCTCAGCCTCCCAAGTCCTCGGATTAGAAGTGTGTACCACTGTGCCTGCTTAAAAAAAAAAAAATGCACTTTTAAAAAGACTGCAAGTTCTGTACCCGGCAGAGGCGTCCAGGCGTCCCTGTCTGCTTTCCTTGTTTACTTAGGCTCCTTTCCTTCTACACCATCAAGTCTGGAATTCCTCAGGATAGTGAAAGGCCATAAATTTGGCTGAATGGGAAAATAGGAAACAGGAAACTGAGCCTGAGATAAAGTAGGAGGTTGAGAGAACCCAAAGAATGTTTAAACAATGTTTCTAAAAAAGAAATAAAGCAGGCAGGGGTGGTGGCTCAGGCCTATGATCCCAGCACTTGAGAGGCAGAGGCAGGAGGACTGCTGTGAGTTCCAGGCCAGCCTGGGCTACACAGTGAGCTCTGGACCAGCCTGAACTACAAAGCGAGACCCTGTCTCAAGAAAAAAAAGAACCAAACAATTAAAAAGAAAATAACGAATGGGGCCTACCTGTCGGGGGGCCAGGCCCAGCTCTCGACGGCAGAATGAGGCAGGGACACGTGAAATGATGGCGACCCCAGCCTCGCCTGGCCCGTGCCATCCAGCGTAGGCAGCTCTCCTGAACAGACCACCAGCTTTCTCCAGCAAATGTCAAAGGGAGGAAGACAGAGGAGAAGCGGAAAGGAGCGAGAGAGGGAGCGGAAGCCATAGGCGAAGACACGGAAAACGGAGTCAAGCCATTCTGTTTATATTTTAGTATAATACAAAAGAGTACCCAGGCATGGTGGCACATGGCTGTCATCCTAGCACCCTGGGAGGCTGAGGCAGGAAGATCACAAAAGAAAGCCAAGCAGGGAGGGAGAGGGAGAGGGGAAGTGAGAGCAGCCGCAGGGAGGGACGCTGCACTCTGAGAGGCTCTCTGGCCGTATGGAACTTCTGTGGCTCAGGCCCAGGCCGGCCTGCTGTTACTGGCCTTCTCGAGCCTGGGGTTGTGAGCCGCATTTTGAGTCCATTTGCTGCGCTTACTGGGATGCTGCTGGCGTTTGCTGAGAGCAGCCTATTTGTGAAGGGCTCACTTATCAGATCTGAGAGTCCCACCAAGGACACAGACCCTCCCCGATTCCTGGCTCACGCAAGCCTCTCCCACCGCCAGCCCCAGGAAGGACCAGCCCAGCCCGGCACGCAGGGCAGGGGAACCCTCCCCCCCAGCCTGCTGCACACTGCACCCCAGGACTTTGTTCTGTTTGCTTTTTTTTTTTAGGTTTTTTGAGACAGGGTCTTGCTTTTGTGGTACAGGCTGGCCCTAAGCTCAGCCTCCAACTCACATCACAGCAATCCTCCTGCCTCTGCCTCCCGAGTGTAGGGATTACAGGCATGCGTGAGCCACCACGCCCGGCACTGTGGTGTGTGGTACTGGTTGCTGCTGGGGTGAGTCTCCACACCCAGTATGGTATGTGGTTACCGGGGATCAAACCCCGGTCCTTGTGCTTGTAAGACAGGCGCTGGAACCACTGAGCTAAATCCCCGGCCCTGTTCTGTTTGCTTTTTGAGGCAGGTTCTCACTACATAGTCCAGGCTGGCCTTGAACTCACAGCCACCCTCCTGTCTCAGCATGCCTAGCGCCGAGACTGCAGGGGTGCACCAGAACTCTGGAGCTTTAGCAGGGACGGCTGTTACCCCGGGACCTGGGCTGGGCACACAAGACTGCCCCCTTGCGATATCCAACAGCTCCACATGCTAGCGTCGCCGTGGTTCTGTCTCCCGCTCCCAGCTTGGAACAGGGTCCTTGGCAGGTGCCGGGGCAGGGGAGCGCAGCTGCAGAGGATGTCAAACGCGAAGGTCTCCCAGTGGCTGGCGGGCGCGGTCTGCAGGGCCCCCCAGGGCCTCCTGGGACGGCAGCGCAGTGCCCAAGTTCGGCCGCCAGGGGGCGTCACGAGACCTGGCCGTGCGCCTGGGTCGGACACCGGTGTGGCTCCTGCGGGGCCTGATGTCCCCAGTGCCTGCCGCCCAGGCCGCCTTCCTGCAGTGGTTTGGATCTGGCCTGAGAGCGTAACTTACATTTCCACTTCGCTACCGCACAATCGCCTGCACTGGCCTTAGCGGGGAGGGCCCCGGTGTCTTGGGGCTGCTCCCCTGCCCTGCCAGGGCCAAGGGGGCAGGGGGACCCGGTGGAGGTGCGCAGAACGCACTGCTGGCCCAGGGATCAGTGGGGTCGTTCTCAAAAAAGGTTTTTTGGTTGTGGGTAATGAAGCCCCTTCATTCACACCGACCTACTTCCCCAGCCCTTTTTGTTTTTTATTTTGAGACAGGGACTCGCTGAGTCACTGTACTTGTGATTGTCCTGCCTCAGCCTCCCTGAGAACTCGCATGACAGACTTAGGTGGCCCAGAAGCAGCTGCCAGCTCTGAGGGTGCTCCCTGTGGAGTTGGGCAGGAAGGACGCCCCCGACTTGCTCTTCCTGCGTCTGCACCTTCATCAGCACCTCATAGGCCACTGGCCCAAAACAGGGGTGATGCCTTCAGTGGTGCTAGGGCTCAGAGTCACACACTGCCCACCAAGCCAGCTACTTCACAAGCCGGACTTGTCCATCTCATCCTTTTGTTTTATTTATTTTTTTATTTTTTCAGAGTCACGGTCTCACTATGAAGTATAGGTGGGCCTTGAATTCACTGTGAGCCTCCTGCCTCAGCCTCCCAGGTGCTGGGATAACAGGCTGTGTGTCATTTAGCCCGTGGGGCCTCTCTTGATTCAGAGACAAACATTTTCTCTATGTCTATCCCGGGAAAGTCACAGGACAGTGGCATGCGTGAGTCTCCTGCTGGGGAGGCAGCGAGGCCAGTGCGGGGAGGCCCTGGCAAGGCCTGGACACATGTGCAGTGGGGTGCAGGGGAGCCTTGAGCCTCGGGAGCCTTACATGGCGTGCCTGTGACCTCCCGGACACCAAGTACCCCGTGTGCCTCGATGGGAGGCATCCTGGCCCGAGGGGACAGGCCCAGGGCATTTCCAAGCCGAGGCCCCACTCACTGTGAGTGGTCACCTCCCTGCTGCGCGGGCAGGAGGCTCCCTCAGCCTCCAGAGATGAGGGCGTGGGAGGGTGGCCCAGCAGAGGCGAGCAGCAGGTCCTCCACCCACCCCACCCACTCACCTGTCCCTCTGTCTGTGCATCCAGCTGCCCACCTGTCTGCACAGCTATCACCCATCCACACCCCTGTCCGTCCTCCCTCCCTCCCTTCCTTCCTTCCCACAAGTCCCAGGTGAGGCTCTCAGGCCAGCAGCAGGGGCCAGCCAGGCTCTCTCGAGGCTCCCGGTGCCCCTGGGGTCCCCAACTCCATCCACACTGCCTCTCTCTGTGTATGACTTTGCATCCAAATAAAACACCATCCCCTTTTGTCTCACTCTGTATTATTTTTGGCTTCAACTCCCTATGTAGCCCAGGCTGGCTGTGAGTTCTTGGCAATCCTCCTGCCTCAGCCTCCCCAGTGCTGGGATTATAGGCATGTGTTACCATATCCAGCTTCAGGAGATAAATTCTTAATTTAAGCCAGGCCCAGACCAAGGCTAGAGGGCCTAGAACAATTCTCTCCCGCGTGTCATTAGGCTGCTAGCTGTGGCAGCCAGGAAGGCTCTGAGCCTTGGTGGCCAGACATCGGAAAGACTGGGCAAGGTCACTGCAGGGCATGATGGGCACCCTGTCACTTCAGCTCCTGGGAGCTGAGGCAGGGGATCGCCATGGGTTCAAGCCCAGCCTGGGCTACACAGCAGGACTCTACCTCCAAAAACAAAACCAAAAATAGATATTTCACTGTGCTCTGTGGGACCGCTCTGGGTTTGAGGCCAAACAATTATAGATTATTATAAATGAAGAGATTTTTAAAATTAAGTGCCACCATATACCCTATTTTGTTTGTTCTTTGAGTCAGGTTCTATGTAGCACAAGCGGGCCCTGCACTCACTGTATAGCTCAGGCAAGCCTCCTGCCTCATCCTCCCGAGCGTTCTGGGTGTTGTCTTCTGGTTGCCAGGCGGGTTGATTGGTCCAAAGGTGCACGTTGGACTGCGCAGGCAGTCGCTGCAGTACCACAATTTACCGCCAGAGGGTGCTGCGTGAACGAACCCGGTGGAAAAACGCGGCGGTGGCGGAGCCGTGGATCGGAGGAGACCAGTGGCGGATAACCCGCTGGTTTCCAGGGCCTGGCCTTGTGGGACAGCTCCCTTGGGGGTCCTCAAACAGGGCCAGGAGCCTGGGACTCCAGGGCACCCCAACTTTGCAGAGACAGACCCAGGCCCAGCAGCTGGAGGATAGACCCCCGCGCTGGTCCCCATGGCCCGGGCCCCGCCAGCGCCTGGGCCGGGCCAGGGCCTTGGGTTTCAGCATCACAAGACTTGGAGGCTGGCAGGGCAAGACGCTCTGGCCTCTCAGTCCTCACCTGCGCAGCTCGCTGTTCAGGGTTCCAAAGTGGCTCTTCCGGAAATTGCTATGCTTTGACCAGCACCAGGGATCCCACTGAGCTGGAAGTCTCAGCCCACTTTATAAAAAAATTAATTTTGAGACAGGGTCTCCCGAGAGGCTAAATTGTCCAGGCAGGGCTGACACTCGTGATCCTCCTGCGTCAGCCTCCAGAGTGCTGGGAGTGCAGGCGGCACCACTGTCCCGGATGCGAAGTTGCTTTCTGGAGAACCTGCTGTAGGTCAGCCCTGTCTAGGAGACCTGGGCGGCCACCTGCCTCCACGTGGGCCCAGGCACCACTGAGGGGCTGGGCTGAGCCCTGGGTTCAAGGGGATCCCAGGGACTCTGGTTCTGTGGAGTGGGGACCTGAGGGTGTGGGGGGACTCACCAGGTGGCCATGACAGATGCACCACAGACACAGCCCAGAGGGGCGTGATGATGCACGGCTGTAACCCCAGCTCTCCAGGAGGCTGAGGCAGGAGGATCACAAGTTTTTGTCCAGCTTGAGTAACTGGACTGTGTCTGAAAATAAAAAAAAAAAAATGTAAAAACACTCGGATGTAGCTCACTGCAGTTCAATCCCCAGTACTGAAGAAGGAAGAAGCCGGGAGGTCCAGGAGGTAGGCCCAGGACTTGGGTCTCTGCTCTGTGTACCCCTTCCTCCCAGGCCCCAGAGGCGTCCTGTCCCCACCTACACGGCCGCTGCAGACCCCTCTGACTCTGTCTCAGTCACAGGCCTAGTCTTTCAGATGTTCTCTTGTGTTTCCTCATTCATCTGTTGTTTGAGTCAGGGCCTTGGTATGTAGTTCAGGCTGGCCTTGAACTCACAAAGCAGCCCAAACTGGCCTTGAACTTGTGGCAGTCCTCCAGCCTCAGCCTCCAGAGAGCAGGCATTACAGGCCTAAGCAAATGCAAGAATTTCATCACCTGGCACATTCCTCATTTCCCTGGCCTGTGTGTCCCTCCCTGCACACGTGGCTGCCCTGGGCTGGTTCTCCACACCCAGGGCCCACATGTGGGCCCCTCCTCAGGTCCTGGCCAAGCTGGTGTCCTGGGCCTTGAGCACCAAGGCCACCCCAGCCCTTATCAGTCGGCCTCTGCTCTGACAGCCTGCGACCCAGGCCCCTCTGGGCACCTTATCAGGGACACATTCCAGCCTGGGTCTGTCCCCGGGGAGATAGAGCCAGCCTCCAGCCTCCGGGAGAGGGGGAGAGGGGCCGCCACAGAAAGTTAGGATATCAGCAGGAAGCCTGCAGGCTCTTCTTGGCTGGCTTGAGAAAGCACCCAGGACCCCAGGTGAGCGGCGGGGGTGACTCAGGCCAGGGGTGGGACCACTTATCCTTCAAAGCCCCTGGAGCCCGGATGTGGCTGGGATCAGGCTGGAAGACTCCAGCAGCTCTCTCCGGGGCCAGCTGGCCCCACGGGCCCTGTCTATCTTCCCTGTCCAGGCCCAGCCATAGCTGCCCGTGGGTTGGCACCAAGGATGGCTACTGAAAGACAAGATGCCAGGTACAGGCCGGGAGTCCTGGCTCCGAGGAAGGTGGTTCGGACCTGAGTCGGGGCTGGCTCATTGTGCAGCCAGGCTGGCCTCAAACTCAAAGAGACCTTCCTGCCTCAGCCTCCCCAGGGCTGGGAGGATCAGTGTTTGACCTCGGCACAGGACATCCTCATGCCCTCATTCCCGCACCTCCAGAGGCTCCCAGGCCCTGCCTGGGCTAAGCAGCACATTTCAGCCTTCCATCTCCAGGGGTCCCCCTCCTCCAGCCACAGAAATGAGGGAGGCGCAAAGATAAAGTATCAGATGAATAAACAAACGGACAAGGAGAGAGTAAGTGACGGGTGCGAAGTCCCTGCCTCACGCCGCTGAGGGCAGTAGCAGATGCTCTGGCCTCTCCCTGGTGCGCCTGCTGCCCTGCCAAGCCCTGTGCTGGGGACAGGACCCAGTGCCTGGCCCAGGCTCCAGGCTCATTAGTCCCCAGGGTGCCTGAGGGCCCGGCAGGTGGCCAAGCAGGGACACTTGTGGAGCAGGGTAGGAGCCGGGCTTGGCGGCCTTCACCTGCAGTCCCAGCACTCTGGCGGATGAGGCAGGATCACCATGAGTCTGAGGACAGCTATGCTACTTAGCCCGACCTGTCTCAGAGAACAAAACCAGCAAAACAGAGCAGAAAAAGGGAGACAGCTGGAACGATGCTCTGGAAAGCACCAGCAGGCTGGCCAGCCCCGCGAGGGCACACAGCTCGTGCCGTTTGCACCGTGAGCTGTCATGGCTTACTCGCCCACCTGACAGATGTCAGGGTGAGTGCAGGGTCCTGACTCCCAGCTGCTCAGGGCCCCAGGATCGAGGGACACGCTGCCCCTGCTGGGAGGGCAGAAGGCTCTGGAACCGAGCCGCTCACGTGGACGGTGAGCTGGGCCACACTGGTGAGCGGGCAGGGGCTGGGTGCAGAGTGGGCCTGAGGAGGCTGGTGTGTCCAGGTGTGTGGGCATGCTTGTCAGGGTCCCATGGCAACACTGGGTACTGAGAGCGGTGCTGGGCTACCCTGGGGCACCAGCTCTGAGCCTCCAGGGACCTTCTTTGAACCAACAGAAGCAAAGAAAATCTTCTCTGAAGGAAAACTAGCCCCCAGGTCCAGGTCAAGCCATGCCCTGGAGGACAGAAATGAATTTACACAAAGACAAGTCTGCAGTCACAAGAGGGGTCGGGGGCTGAAATATTAGAGCTGAGTTTTAGGACCAAGAACAGCTATGTCTCATCTCTGTCAAGAAACAGGGTACTAGGAGGCTGAGGCAGGAGGATCCCAAGTTCAAGCCCAGCCTGGGCAACTTAGTGACAATTTAGTGAGAACTTGTCTCAAAAAAGTAAAAAACAGCTGGGGATATAGCTCGGTGCAAAGGCCCTGGGTTCAATCCCCACTCCTGCAAAATAAATACATGGACTCATGGGCTAGGGATGTAGCTCGTAGTTGTCACTTGAGGGCCTGGGTTTAGTTCCTGGAGAACTAACTCAGGCGGTCGGCGCTGGCGCGGGGTAGTCCAAATGCTTCGACGAGATGGGCGCAGCGCGAGAGAGGATGCTGGGCACATCTCACTCTAGAAACTCAGTTTTCACAGGTCTAGGTCGGGCCGTCGAGCAGGCAGGGCCCCGGTGCCTCGATCCTCAGCCCAGATGCAGCGGTGTCCTCACTTGGCTGGGGCGGCAGCAGTCCCTGCGGCACCCTGCAGTCACCCCATGTGCCTGCCCGCATCCCTCTCCTGAAGGGGTACCACAGGTTCTGAGGGTCACCTGGTGCCGAGGTTCTGACTCCACCCCTCTGAGACTTGGACCCAAATCAGTCCCACTCTGGGGCCGTGCCCTCATCGTATGAGGGACGTGATTCTGTTCTTCATAGTCTTTTTCAGTCATTTTTTAAAAAACAGGTCCGGGGCCAGGGATTTAGCTCAGTGGTTCCAGCACCTGTCTTGCAACGCAAGGGCCCAGGTTCGATCCCCAGTAACCACATACAACACTTCGCGTGGAGACTCACGCCCAGCAGCAACCAGTACCACATACCACAGTGCCGGGTGTGGTGGCTCACGCCTGTAATCCCAGCACTGGGGAGGCAGAGGCAGGAGGATTGCTGTGATGTGAGTTTGAGGCTGAGCTCAGGGCCAGCCTGAACTACAAAGTGAGACCCTGTCTAAAAAAAAAAAAAAAAAAAAACTAGACCACTCATGGACATCCTCCTGCCTCAGCTTCCTGATTGCTGAGAGCACCACTATACTTAGCTCTTAATAGTCCTCTTAGCACAGTACCTAGAAAAGGGAAAAATAAAATGAATGAATATAAATTTTTACAAGCAGAGTAAAAGTAAGCATGTGGGTAAAAACTTGTCTTATTCTTTTACCTAATGGACAAGGGCTGAGTGGACTGATATTTCTGGAGACCTGTGAGACCCGCAGCAGCTCTCCTGGGTCCTTGACTTCTGCATCCTGGGATTCAACCATCCGAGGGTCACAAACACTCAGAAATGCTCACTGGGCGTGGTGGCGCATGGCTGTGATCCCAGCACTCGGGAGGCTGAGGCAGGAGAATCTAGGCAAATTTGAGCCCACCTTGGGCTCTGTAGCGAGACTTGTGTCAAAAAACAAACAAAAAATGCATCTGCATTTTTACAGATGCAGAGAAGTAAATGCCTGAAAGGAATAGCCAAAATATTTTGCTTTTGTTTTTCCTGTATGTTCTATTTTTTTTTTTTATGATGAAAACACATTCTTGTGTAACCAAAACACACAGTCTTTATAGAAACAGGATTTCACCCCGTTCCTGCTGGGCTCCCGGGAGACTCACCGCAGCTGCTGGCCGAGCTCGGAGGAGAACAGGACTTCCACAGGGGAGCAGAGGGGCAGGCCAGGGGCAGGGGGCGGAGGGGCGGGCCAGGGGCAGGGGGCTGCGCCCCCAGGTGCGCCCTGTCCCAGGTCTGCTCGGTGCAGCTCCTCCGGTCAGGGACCTGCACGGGAGCCAGGGAGGGAGGGCGAGGCCAGCGGAGCAGTCAGGGCTGCAGTGCAGCATTGGTCTGGGCCGCCGGCCGTGGAACCCGCATTTCTTGGGTCCCGGCCCCTCCCCACTGCCAGCGGGCTCCTGGGCAGGCTACAACGGGCAGCAGGAGGGCCACGGTGAGTTACGGAGGGAGCTGGGAAGTCTCAGGGAAACCACTGGCTCTGGGGACACTGACGTCTTCACGAATTGGCCTGTGTACGTGTACACACGCACACACACACGCACGTGCACACACAAACACATGTAAGTGCATTGCACATGCATAGCGTGATTGAAAACTCTGGTAAACTGTTCAAAGTGTACTAAAGTGAAAGGCACGTGGCCGCAAACCCCCTTGATATCCTGCCCCTCGCGCGAGCCGTGGTCCCGGGCACCCCTGCGGCGTGGGCACTGACTCTGGGCGGAGCCGGGAGCCACAGGGCGGCAGGTCTGGGGGTGAGCGGCAGCGGACGGCACTGTCACGAGCCGCCTTTGTGCTGGACGGTGCTCAGCAGCGAGTCCGCCGCGAAGGATGCTCAGAAGCAGGATGTCAGAGCTGCTGCCGAGAGCGGCAGGGACACGGGACGAGTGTCTGGAGCAAGGGGAGGATTTCGCGTGGTTCCGGGTAGTGTGTCTTTTACACTATCACATTCACCGCACATTCCAGTCGCTGCTCACACACGTCAGGGTGGGGTGGCACAGACACCCGTAGGAAGCCTGACGTTTGCAGTTCCTCCACGCTGGAGTGCGTTACCCCAAAGGGAGTCGCAGGAGCTGTTCTGGGGCCCTGCCGTGTGCACCAGCGCGTGCGGAGCTGAGTGTACACGTGTCTGCCCCTCCAGCACGCACGTGGGAGGCCCGCTGTGGAGCGGCTCCGTATGTTTCTGCGATGTGCATGCATATGTGCACAGGCCTGGGCCCCGCAGGCTCTGCCTCGGCACCTCTGCAGGCTGGCACCGTGTGCCCATGGCCTCCCCTGCCAATGCTTGTGGCACATGTGGGAAGGTCAGCCAAGCCGGCAGGGCAGGGCCTGGCCTCGTGCGCACACGCGGGTTATGCAAGGCTGTGGGGAGGCCGCCGCCAGATGTTCCACCCTCTGGGCCAGATGGCGGCAGAGCCGGAGCGCTGAGCTGCCAGTGGCTTCCTGGGCCTGGAAAGTGGCTTCCAGACAGTGGGCTCCGGCTGCTGCCCAGGGTGCGTGGTTCCCCAGGAGCACCACACCTGCACCGCCCCTGGCCCTGAACCTATCCTTTCCTCCCTCAGGTGACCCCCATCAGCCTGCCCTATGCTCTTTCTCAGCCCTAACAGTGTTCCTGTGTGTGTCTGGGTCTTAACCCCCGCCCTTCTGCCTTTTAAAATTGTTTTTGTTTTTTTGAGACAAGGTCTCACTATGCTGTTCAGGTTGACCTGGAACTATATAGCCTAGACTAGCCTCAGACTGAGAGTGATCGTCCTGCCTCAGCCTCCCAAATACTGGGATTACAAGTGTCTACCACTACAGCTGGCTGTTAATGGCCCCTCTGTAAGAATGTGAGCCAGTTTGGGACTGGACCTACACCAATGTCCTCATTTTAACTTGGCCACCTCTTTCAAGCCTGTCTCCAGACAGCCTTGTGTGGAGGCACGGGGTGTGGCTGCTTCTCAGGGGGCCTTTGCAGACACAGCCGAGCCCTCAGACCGCTGTGGTGCCCTGCGTATGCCCCAGCCCTGGCCCGAGGCCGCCGGGCGGAGCCATTTCCTCAGGCCCTCAGCCCCGAGGGCTCCTGCCTCGCTCCGGGAACCGCACAGATTGCGCAGCCTGGTGCTGAGAACAGCACGCATTCCTGTCTTGTTTCTGAGAGGTCACAAGTCCCTTCCGGGGACTCCAGCGAGGACCATGACCCTGCCCTCCTCAGCTGCAGAGCCCTCATCTATCTCAGTGAAAGGGATGTGGGTGTGCAGTGCACATCTGTAATCTCAAACTCTGGGCGGCTAAGGTAGGAGGATCCTAAGTTCAAGCCCAGTTTGGAGAATTTAGGGACCAAGGAAACATTGTCTCAAAATAAAAAACAAAAAGAGGGCCAGGAATATACTGTAGGGTAGAGGCCTCAAGCTACATTCCTGTCCCGCTCCTCCTCCCCTGAATCCTGCCGCCCCTGCACCCCACCTCACCCCTCCCTCCGACTTTGAGGCTGGTTCTTGGTACTGATACCTCCCTGGAGCTGGAGGGGACACACGTAGGGCCCCTTCTAGTGGGGCAGGGAGCCAGGTTGCCTGAAGCCTTGCGTTTGCTATGGAGACAGGGGCAGCTCCTTGCAGAGAGCTGACCGGGCAGCAGTGCCATCCTCTGGTGGACCCTTCGGCCCCCCACACACTTTCGGGGCTTCCTGGAGTAGACAGTCCCAGCAAGATGAGGACGAAGCGTTCCGACTCCAGTCCCACAGCCAGGGGTCACAGTCCAGCAGGACCCCAGTGCCTGGGGGCCTGGGTCCCTCTGTGCCCGGCCAGGCCCCAGACGCCCTGTCTGACCCTCCAGGGCGGAACGTGGAGCCGCGCCTGCTGGACACCCCCAGCCTGTGACCTTGAGACTCGAGAAGCTGAGGCTGGGGAGTGACGGCCCCAGGCTTGAACCCCTGTCAGGTTCCAGCGGGTGGAGGATGTCGTGGGCCTGACAAGGAGGCTGGAAAAACCCAGCACCAGTGCCCGGCCCGGGTGGGAGGGAGAGGACGAGGCCGCTGGTTCTGTGAGGAGTGACTGGGAAATACAGTGTGTGTTTGAATTTTAAAATCATTACATTAAAGACATATTGCCAGGACCTCCTCAGTATCTCCCCTCACTACGAACACTTGCCCGCAGCCCCGGCCCCGCCCTGCAGCCCTGGGGCCTCCTTCTGCGCCGACCGCTGGCTGCACTGTCCTGGCTGCCTCAGGGCCCTGAATCATTCAGAAGTTTCCCTTTCATGGTCACTTTTGACTTTGGGAGGAGCCACATGACACCCCATCTGGAGAGTAAGGCAGGTGAGGACACAGAGTCGTGGTTCTCAGCCCTGACTTCCTGTGGGGGGGCACGTGGCAGCGGCAGTCACCAGATTTTTGATCACAGCTCATAAAGAGACTCAGGAAAGAGGACTCCGGAGCTGCTGCTGGGAGGGGCTGGGGCGATGAGGTGAGTGTGCTCAGAGAGCAGGGAAGGATTTCGAGGCAGACTCGAGGCGGAGCAGGCCCTGCTCCTGTCACTCCCCGCGCCTGCCCGGGCACACAGCCCACTCCCTCCATTCCACCAGAGCAGTAGTGCGGGGCCCTGGTGATCGGAAAGGGCCACACGCGCATGCGCACGCCAGGCTCCACGGGGACAGCACCCCGGGTCACAGACTGGGGGCTGCTGTCACCCCTCTCTGACAGATCAGAGCCCTGGGGCCCAGGCAGCTGTTAGCACCTAAGCCAGTGTGGGCCTGGCCTCTTCACCGGATGTGGATTCCAGACCCTATTCTTCAAGGTCCTCTAAACACCGCTTTTCCACCCCCCTGCAGAGGCAGAACCCAAGAGGGACCTGCACCCTGTGAGCTAGAAGCTTATCTGTCCCAAACATGGCTGCGGCTAATGGCGCAAGCCTGTGATTCCAGCGCTCTAGGAGGCTGAGGCAGGAGGATACCAAGTTAGAGCTCGTCCTGAACAACTTGAGACTCTGCCTCAAAATAAAAAAATAAAGAAAGGTTAGAGTTGTAGCTCAGTGTGAAGGTGCTTAATTCATTCTCCTGGAGTCCCCCAACCCCCCCAAAAAGGCTCCCCCAGCCCCTGGCTGACAGACTCCCGAGTGCAGGGCGAGAGGCAGGGCCCTCCGGAGAGATCTGGAGCCATGAAATGTGAAAGCAGCCAGAAATGAAGAGCAGATGTTGAAGCTCCTCCTGGTAAAGATGGGCACAGACCCTGGCACCTCGGCTCCGCTGGGCACGAGGCTGCCGGGATGCAGGGATGAGACCCTGCTTGGCTCCTGGGGGCGAGACGTGGGCGGGGAGATGGCAGAACACGGCCCTGCAACCAGGAGGCCCAGTAGGCCCACGGCCACACCGCTGGCCATGTCGGATGGCGGTGCCCTGTTGGTGACGCCTGCCTGCCCAGGCCCAGTCCACGCCCCGGGAGCAGGACCTGTGTGCCCAGAGGAGGCTGGAGCGGGAGAGGGCACTTTGACCACACAATGCCCAGCCCCAGGGCAGGGCGGCTGGCCCTGAGGCTGGAAAAGCCCCCAGCAGTGACCTCCAGAGGTGGGATTGAGTGTCCTGGGAAGGCCAGAAGCCTGTGCCCCTAGCGCTCCCGGTGCCCCCAGAGACCCATCAGCCACTCCCTGCCCAAGCTGGAAACGACTCGAGAGTGTGCGCTGTGCCGTCTGTATTGTCATACGAGGTGCGTCTGTGCACTCGGAGGTCGGGTCACAGAGCTGGGCCCTGCGGGCCTTGCCCAGCTGGCACCTGCTCCCTAGGCCCCTGGGCAGTGGTTCCTTGAAGAAAGGGACCTGCAGTTGGACACGTTCAGGAAGCACTAGACAAGGTCCGCCAGGACTGTGGCTCTCGGGAGTGTCCTTCAGGGGCACAGTCTGTGGCCTCTCCCGGCGCCATGGGCCACAGCACTGTGGACTGCAGGTCGGTGTCCATGGCGGTGAGGCCTGGCTGGGCATTGAGGTGGGCACAGCCAGGAACCCCAGGCCCGGACCACGATAGTTGGGAGAAGACCCAGTCCCCTCCTGCCGCCATCTTGGTCTCACTGGCTGTCCCCAGCAGAACCGAAGCGAAGGTGGGGCCCTGGCCCTGGAGAGGTGATCAGGAGTCCGGGCACTGCCAGCTGTGCCTGTCACTGGGCCTCCCGGCCTCATCGGCTTCAGCCTGCCCAGAGGCTGCCCGAGCTCAGGCGCCCACCAGTCCTGCTGCAGCTGCTCTGGGCGCATGGCCTCACCAGGCGGAGATGAGCATCTGACAGGTGTTGGAGGACATCCAGACCAGCTCCACCAGGCGGAACTGGAGGTAACCGATGGCGAAGCCCGAGAGCACATCAGTGATGTGGTGGCGGCCGATCATGACGCGCGACAGCCCCACGCAGAGGGCCCAGAGCACCAGCAGCACGCGCAGCGGCACCGCCAGCACCAGGTGGCTGAGGAAGAACCTGGACACCATGGCGGCGCGGCTGGCGTGGCCGGCGGGGAAGGCATAGACGTCCATGGTGAGGTGGTCCAGCAGGCTCGGGCTGGTCTCGTAGGGCCCGCGGCGCTTGACCAGCTTCTGCACCCCCGCCACCGTCATGATGTCCAGGAGCAGGGCTGCGCGCGAGGCAGAAGCGTCAGCGGGGCGGCCCCGAGCTGGCCCCTCCCCTGCCCTCCCTCCCGCCACGCCCCTTCCCTCCTGCCCCGCCCACTGACACCCGCCCCACCCCCCGCCCGCCCGTGCTCTCGAGTTTGTCCTCCAAGGCCAGAGCCTTGAAAGCCCCAGGGAAGCCCTGTCCTCATAGGCGCTTGCCCGTCCGCCTTGCTTGGAGCCCCGTCTACCACCAGTCTGCTTCCTGCTCCAGGGATTTGCCTTTTCTCCACATTTCGCACGAGCGGAGTCAGGCAGGAAGTGACCTTCTGCATGGGGCTTCCTGCTCTTGGCCTAACATTTCAGGGCCAGCCATGTCGCAGAGGCCTTGGGTTTACTTTTTCCTGGCTGAATAATACTTCCCCAAACAGATATGCCACAGCGTGTCCATTGTTGGAGACTGGGCTACTTCCTCTTGGGCCCACTGTTAATAAGGCTGCTGGGACATCAGTGCACAATCTTGCTTTCTGTTTTGGGTGTCTGCTTAGCAGTGGCATTGGGGGTTAACATGGTAGCTCTCTGTGTAGCCGTGGTGACCTGGTCACCCATGAGGCCACAGCACTGAGGGGCCCTTGTGTGGGGACAGCAAAGATGATCCTAGCAGTGTGGAGTGGCAGCAAGATGGCTGCACGAGTTGCCTGATCTTCCTCCTGATTAAGGCCACTTGTCCCCGAGTTGGGACCAGCTGTCACCCCAGGGGCCCCTCGAGTGGGCCGCTCAGCAGACAGGCTGGATAGGGTGAAGAGTTACTACGACAGGGAGATAAACGCAGACTGGAGCAGAGCGTGGTGCTGAAGGCCTGTCATCCCAGCACTCTGGGAAGCTGAGGCAGGAGGGTCGCTATGAATCCGAGGCCAGCCTGAGCTACAAAGCAAGACCTTGTCTCAAAAACAAACAAGCAAGTAAATAAATAAATAAAGTGGGGGCAGAAAGGCAGGACACTTGCAAGTCAGAGTCCCAGGCGCCCTGACTCTGTCCCTCAGAGGCGACCCCTGGGCTTGGAGTACAGATGACGAAGCTGCCACATCGGCTACGCCTTGTGACGCCCCTTTGAGTCCTGCTGCTCTGCTGTGTCCCTAGACACCGCGGTGTGCAGCTGGCCAGCCCGTGTGCCACTGAGCTGAGCCAGTTTCAGAGCCCTCCAGGGTCTAGGGAGGTCGCAGTCCCCAGGGAGAGAGCTGGTGGCAGTGGGCACCTGGGCAGAAGGCTTCGAGTGAGGCGGGTGTCCCTGAGCCCTGGACCTTGGCACTCGGAGCAGCAGGGAGGTCAGCCACGAGCCAGCTGACCAACTGGCAAGAGCAATGTATCAATGAGAGGCTGTTCCTGAGCTCAGGGCACACGGGCAGGGGACACAGGGCCCCACCTCCACGGGCCCGGAACGCAGGCCCACTGGCCCAGAGTCTTGCCATGTAGCCCAGGATCAACTTAAACTCTCGACCCTCCTGCCTCAGCCTTCTGAGTGCTGGGATTACAGACCAGATGGGGCTGGTGGACTAGGGGGCAGGCCATCTCCAACAGTAACAGAGGCAGCAACGCTCTAACAGGCTTGGTGGCCTGTGGCCCCTGTCCCACACTGTGGCCGGCTGCAATGGGGGACTGGGGACTCTGTACTAAGCACAAAACACCTGCATCTGCCCAGCAGGAATGCCTGTCTGTCAGGGACCTCGAGTGGCCTTTGGGGGCTGCTGTCCCTGAGGGGCCCTGGAGGACAGGCTGCGCCCAGGGGCACAAGTGGGGAAGGGAGGCCGGAGGGAAGACCAAGCTTCCTGGGGACCCGAGATGGCTGGAGTGGGGACCGCAGGGGCGGCAGGAGGTCCAGAGCCCTAGCCAGCTGACCCTGCCCGATTCCCCCTGTGACCCTCTCCGGGAAGCTTCCCTCCCCCGCCGGAACTCCTAGCCCTGGTGAAGCAGGGCACGACCTTCACAGGGCGGCAGACGCCGCACACCACGGCTGTGTCTAGACAATGGAGCTCTGCGTCCACGTCCACCGAGGTGATTTACAGCCGGGCAGGAGGCCTCCAGACAGCACGCACCACGCAGGGACGTGCAGGGCCACACACAGGGCACGGCGCCTCCTGCCAGGCTCAGGGAAGGGGTTTTCATGTCCTTTTGTAATTCTGCCTAAAAACATCCTTACTGTGAACAGGCAGTCGTGGGGCAGAGTTTTTAAAAAATGTTTTCTTTTTACTTTGTTTTTTTGAGACAAGGTCTTGCTATGTAGCCTATGCCAGTTTTGCAAGTCACTTTTTTTTTTTTTTAAGGTTTTTTGAGACAGGGTCTCACTTTGTGGTTCAGGCTGGCCCTGAGCTCAGCCTCCAACTCACATCACAATCCTCCTGCCTCTGCCTCCTGAGTGCCGGGATTACAGGCGTGAGCCACCACGCCCAGCACTGGTATGTGGTATTGGTTGCCCCTGGGGTGAGTCTCCACACCCAGTATTGTTATGTGGTTACTGGGGATTGAACCCGGGTCCTTTTGCTTGCAAGACAGGCGCCGGAACCACTGAGCTATATCCCCGGCCCTATGCCAGTTTTGAATTCCGAGGTGATACCCCTGCCTCAGCTTCTCAAGTGCTGGGCTAACAGATGTGCTCCACCATGACCAGTTTAAAAAGTTATTTTTTTTTTTTCTTTTGAGACAGGGTCTCACTTTATGGTTCAGGCTGGCTCTGAGCTCAGCCTCCAACTCACATCACAGCAATCCTCCTGCCTCTGCCTCCCGAGTACTGGGATGACAGGTATGAACCACCACGCCCGGCACTGTGGTATATGGTACTGGTTGCTGCTGGGTGTGAGTCTCCACGCCCCGTATGGTATGTGGTTACCGGGGATCGAACCTGGGTCCTTGCACTTGCAAGACAGGTGCTGGAACCAGTGAGCTAAATCCCTGGCCCAAAAGTTATTTATTTTTATAAAAGGACGAATATTGTATGACTCCACTTGCCCGAGGGACTGGGGGCAACTGAATTCATACAGACAAAAGAGAAGGCGCCTGGGCCTGGGAGGGAGGGGGGCTGGCATCCCCCAGAGACCAGTTCACTTTTTCAAGGTGAAAAGATTCTGGGGCAGAGGGCAGTGACTGTGGGAACGCAGGAGAGTGCTCAAAGTGAACAGGACCCACCCCCAGGACGCGGTGGTCAGCGGAGCGGGGTGAGGGGCTCCAGGTGACCGGGCTTCTTCCATGTGCCAGCCTCCAGCCGTGAGTCAGCCAGCCCCAGCCCCCCGGAGTCCTGGCAGGTCCCCAGCTCGCCTGTCTGGGCCAGTGCGGAGAGGCACGAAGTGACCCCGCGACTGGCGCAGCGTCCACACAGTTCTCTCCCTTCTGCGCCTGCTGCGGGGGTGCAGGACCCCAACATGCAGCCATGGCCTGGGCGTGGCCGCAGTCCCCCTCGGTCTGTGTCCCATGAGCCCTGTGGAGATGACAGGAAGTGGGGGGGCTGAGACACACCTGTGGAAAGGCTGTCACCAACGCTGTTCTGAGAGCAAGAGTGACAGTGACAGGATGTGGCTGCTCAAGGGAGAACCAGGGACCCACGGTCAGGGGTGCAGAGAAACCCACAGGCCACTTCTGGGGGGCTGAGGGGACACTCCGTCCACCTCCGTGACAGGAGGGTGAGCTGGGCGTGGTAGAACATGCTTGTGAACCCTGCACTCGGGAGGGAGGCTGAGGCAGGAGGGTGCCATCAGTTTGAGGCTAGCCTACAGTACAAGTGAGACCTTCTCCCTCTCTCAAAAAAGGAAAAAACTGGGAATGTTGGCAGAATACAAATGAAGTCGTCCTGTGGGCTCTTCCCACCATCCCATGGTAACTGAGGAGCAGCCGGAGCTCAAGCTCTCTGGCTGCTGTGACCTTGGACAAAAGCACTTCAAGGTCAGTGCTCAGCAGTGTCTGTTCACCTTGGCCTGAAGCCACCCTTGCTAGTCACCGTGGTGCGCCAGGGTTGTGGTTTCAACCTCAGGTTTGTCTTTAAAATTCTCCTCTGCAGGAGTGGCAGCGCCGCGCGCAGAGGCCTCTAGGGACACGCTGTGGTTTGCGAGGCACCATCACCAGCTCGGCTGTGTTCTGTTCAGGCAACACCCCGTTCTGTCTGGATGACTTCTTACATGGAAAGAATGGATGAGGAGGAAGTGCTCCACCTCCCCTGGCATCGGGAAATGAAATCAGGGTCCTGAGAAGAGCTGGGCCTGCCAGCTGCCCATCTCCCAGCACTCAGGAGGCTGAGGCAGGAAGATTTCTGGGAGTATTAGGCTGGGCTATAGAACAAGACTTCGTCTCAGAACAAAATGCTTTCTTTGCATGTTCAGGAAATCTCCACAAAAACACTTTAATCAAGAGCTGAGACCTCAGCAGCAGGACCAAGGCTGTTTCCACTCAGGATAAGGCAGGGGCCACAGTCAGAGGGACCAGAAAGGCCTGGTGACAAGGTTTCTCTTGCCAGGTGGCCAGGGTGACACAAGCGTCCCTGGCATCTGTAGGTGCTGGGCACTCTGAGTGCCAGTCTCCTGCAGGGTCTCCAGCCCGTGTGACAGCTGGGGACATGAGGGCTCGGAGAGCTGAAGTCACTCGGGCCTGGCGAGCCACATACCTGCACCCGCCTCTGACACTGCCTGGCCTGGCACAAGGGGCCTTGGCAGCTCTGGGGGAGGAGGAGGGACAGGAGGGCAGAGGGGCCCAGAGCCCGGGGCTGCCACTTCCCTTGGCTCCCATTCTGGCTCTGCAGGCCCAGCAGTAGGCACAGAGGCCCCAGCGCTGTGGCCAGGTGCCTGGGGCTCTGAGTGCCCAGGCAGAACCTACAACAACAGTCTAGGCCTGAACCCTCATCCTAACATGAGAGCTGCAAAAATTTAAGTGACTAGGGCAAGTAAATCTTTTTAACTGCAAATGTTTGTGTATCAGAAAATTCTGAAAATCAGAATAAAGTAGAGCTATTTTAGTTGTGTGTGAGGGTCGTTTCCTTGCATGCCTCCTAAGATGGGGAGCTCACCCTCTTGATGAGGCTGCTGCTTCCTTCTCTGCTCCTCACTCTGTCTGGGCCCCTTGCAAAGACTCAGAGTGGAGCTGGAGTTGTCCTTGTTAGCGCCACAACTCTGGGCGAGTCACTGCTTTGGGCCTCAGCCTCCTCCTCTAACAACTGAAACGAGGACGCACGCACCAAACCCCAGGTCATGTGCGCAGGAAGGAGCAGGGCGCCTGGGGGGCTTGGCCACCCCGTCTTCCGGCCCCAGGCAGCCCAGCCCAACACCGCCCTCTGGAGCCCCAGAGACATTTCATAGAATCAGAACGGCTTCTGCTTGGGAGGCTCTGCACCAGGACCTTGGCCACCTGGCTCTGTCCCTGACGCCCAGAGTAAAAAGCAGAGGCCTGTATATCGGGGGACCAGGTAAAAGCCTTGCTCTAAGGCAGGCCCAGGTGCTTATGGATAGGAACCTCTTTCTGTTTTTGAGACAAGGTCTTGCTGTGTAGTTTAGGTCTTGAACTCACTAAGTAGCCCGGGCTGGCCTTGAACTCATTGTGATTCTCCTGCTTCAGCCTCCTGAGTGATGGGACAATAGATGGCACCACACACAACACTGGAGCATATAACCTGGGGATAAGGGGGCTCCAGGCCCCTGGACTCTAACTCGGGGATAAAATAACAAGTCACCACCGACGATTCGGTAACAGGACAAGCACTCTGGTGGTGGCATAGGCGCCCGGCTGTGTCCTCCACCATCCCCAGCCCCCAGCTCTGGCCTGGACTCAGGACCTGAGGGGAGATTCGAGTTCTCGCGGTACCTCCCGTGGATCGGAGGCCCGAGGCAGCCTGCACCCCTTTGGAACTCGGGCACTGTTTGCACTTTACTCTGTATGAGACGACACCGTCCCCTGAGCGACAGCATGCTGGGAAGGGTGGAAGCTGAGGTCCCCGGGGTGGCCGGGTGGGGGCAGGGTGTCACTTCCAGGTGGAGGGGCCAGCTTGCCTTCCACGTGGGTCCCACGTGGCCGCTGGCACAGAGCTGGGCTAGAGTAGGAGGGGCTGGTGCCCACGCCTGGGTAACAAATGCAGGTGCCCCTTCTCCAGAGGCTCCCCAGGGAGGAAGCCAGTGAGACTCCAGCGGAGGGGTGTCCCAGCCTGATCCCCAAATCACCAGACCCCATAGGAGAATATTAGGCAGCCCGGCCACTCGGTTTGGGGAGCGGTAAGTGCTCTAGGAATGAAGACCCTAAGTGGGGTGTTTGGAGATAGCCTTGCCAAGAGCCAGCCAGCCCCTCAAGGCACAGGGGGCCCATCTGCATCCCAGCTCTGGTCCCCGCACACAGCCTGACCATTTCTGGGGCGCCCTTCCAGCCGAACCTCATTAGCTCGCTCCAGCCTGTTTCTGAGGGCCCTGCTGGGCCTGGCCGATGGGGGCTGGGCTGCAACACCCCAGGCCCGGTGCAGGCAGGTGTCACACTCACCCAGGAGCAGGTTCATGAGCACCTCCTGGCCGGCCAGCGTGCTGCTCTTCACCAGACAGAGAAGGGTGCCCCCGATCCAGGGCACTCCGTGGCCCGTGATGCCAATGAGCTTGACCATGGAGCGTGCGCTGGCCCAGGATGCGGCGCGGCCGGCGCACACACCCAGCCTCTTGGACATGCAGATGTCAATGGCCAGGAGGGAGTTGAAGGCGATGCCCTTGAAGGAGGGGTTCAGCTGCATGCAGTCCTCCTCAGGCAGCTGCTGGGACTGGCGCCGCTCTCTCTCACGGGGCCCCTCGCTGGCAGGTGGGGGCTGTGCTGAGGGCCCCGAGGCCTTCCTGGCCGGGCCCCGGGGCTCCGGGGTGCCCTTGGGGGGCTGGCTCAGGGACAGGAATTCAGCCCGGTTGAGCATGTTGTTGCGGTCCCGGGCCCGAGCTCGGCTCTGGGAAGCTGGCATGCTGCCCCTGTTCGATCACCCCGGAGAAGGCCAGTGCCAGCCGGCTCCAATGGCCTCGTCACCGGAGAAGATAGCCGCCCAAGCGCCACTGTCGCCTGCCTCCCTGTCTTCCCTGCGGCAGCTGTTAAATATAGACAGGAAGGCTGCACATGGCTGTTTATCTCCCGCTGTCACTGGCTCTGAGACGTCAGTGTCAGCGGGGCAGCCAATGGAGCCCACCCATGCCAGGCTGGCGCCTTGCAGGCCGTAGAGAGGTGGGCGAGTCCTCAGACCAGCTGCTTGGGCCTGGGCTATTTAAATCTGCCAATGGCTGCCCCAGGATGCCAGAGGATTCTGGGAAATGTAGTCCAGCCGCTTTGGACTTGGTTGTGGTCTGGCCTCTGGTCCAGGCAGAAATGTGCCCTGGGTTGACCCTTCTTTTGTCGGCTTACCCTGAGTAGTCCAGACTCCTGGGAGCCCAGCCTGCTGTCCCCCTTCTGGGCAGCACAGACCCAGAGGGGCTGTGGGCTTGACAGGGTGGAGCCCTGGCAAAGCCTCACTGGACACTGGATGGTGGAGTTCGTGACGTCACCAATGGCATCATATTCTGGGTCCCTGGGGCTAGGCCAGCGCCTCCCTCTGTGACAGCATTTCATTAAGCTGGCAGGCTGGGCTTGCATTCTTTTTAAATCCACCTTGGGTTTGGGGTAGTGCATCGCAGACCTATTGAACGGCAGCCTGTGAATTTGATCTCTGTGACAGGGGTAATTAATTGGTCAGTAATGGATCTGGCTCCGGCATTCTCTGAGCTTTGCAAAGGGCAGAAGCAGTGTGGTAGCTTTGGGCAACCCAGAAATAGTTACAGTGCACCTGGCACTGTGTTTGGAGTCTGCCAGGCTGCAGACTGTGAATCCAGCCCCATCGGTGTCTGGGGGGAGCTTCACACGGTGTAGTGGGGGCCACACAAGTGTCACAGAAATGACTGTAACAGGACTGCAGGGCTGGCAGAAGGAGAGCAGGCCCTGGAGAGGGCGTGGCCCCAGGATGCGTGGGGTGAGGGGGACGGTGCTGCAGCCCAAGAGGGCAGGCTGAGGGACCGTGCCACGGATTTGTGTTCTGAGACAAGTGTCCCTGCCGCTATCTGGGCAACCCCTTTAGGGTTACCCCAGGCCCACTCCACAGCCAGAAGGACCAGCAGCTGCCTGTGGCTGAGCCTTTGAACAAGTCACATCTGGCCTCGTGCCTCAGTTTCTCCACCTGTAACGTGGACATAGTACCCACCTCTTGAGGTATCAGTTCGTGGAAATGATGTTTGTAAAACACCAGGCAAGGTCCCTGGCACCCAGTGAACCTTCAGTTCTGAGTCAGGAACTGATTTTACTGGACAGAGAAAACCTTGTCCCTCTTGGGGAAGACTAACGGGTCCCATGGCCTGGCCCCGCCGCATCGCTGGCATGGTGAAACCAGAGCCCAGGTGGGCTCAGTGGGGGCTCCTCGCACCCCCCGCAAGGTAGACGAGGCTTGGCACCCCCATTCCTCCTCCTCTTCTTCAGCCCAGTCCAAACAGCCACTGAGCGCTGTTCCCAAGTGCCTTGTGCCTTGCTCTGGGGTGCCGATGGGTGTATGCCTTGACATGGGACAAAAGGTCCTGCATGGCAGCTGTGACACATCCATCCACTGTATAAACAAGCAAGCTGAGGCTCTGAAGGTGAAGGGGTCCAGCCAGGGAACCGGATAGAACAGAGCGTCCCTCCGACGTGGCCCCAGGGGGGGCTCCGAGGGCCTCCCGCTCGGCTCCTTCAGGCCACAGAGCCAGTGTGCGTTTGCTGATCTCCTAGCCATGACGCTCACTTCAGTCCCTGGGTGTAGCCTATGACCTTGGCTGGCCTTGGCGGGGTGAGGAGCTGGATGGGGCTATTAATACCCAGAGGCCTGGGTCAGCACTTCTGTCTGGCCAGAGCACCAGCAAGAGCTGGGGAGGCCCTGGGGTCTGGTTTAGCTCTAAGCAAGACCACAGGAGGTGCTTCTACCCTGCCTGGCCTGTGTCCCCCTTGGAGGGCCGGTGGGAGGACCATGTAAAGGCCATGCACATTGCCCCGTGACGCAGGACTGCTGCTGCACTGCTCTGTAAGCTGGGATGGCTGGTCACCCTCGAGGCTGGCTGAGACGTGTGAGCAGTTCTTGACCCATAGCCCCTCAGGAACACCCACCGTGACCCACAGCCCAGTCCTCGAGGGCCTCAGGTTCACTCATTCAGTCAATGCTTTCATTGATCTCTTCCCACAGGCTAGGAGACAGGGTCCACATTCACGGGATAACTAGCTCTACCAAACACTGTAACATTGGCTAATATCCTTATGTTTCCTTAATACTAAAATGCTGTTACCAGGTGGGTGTGGTGGTGTGCACCTGTAATCCCAGCACTCAGGAGACTGAGGAAGGAGGATTGCTGTGACTCTGAGACCACTCTAGTTACACAGTGAGTTCAAATTCATCCTCAATTATATGATGAGAACTTGTCTCAAAAAAAGAGTTATAGGGGCCGGGGAGTTAGCTCAGTGGTTCTGGCACCTGTTTTGCAAGTGCAAAGGCTGGGGTCCGATCCTGGTAACCACATACAATACTGGGTGTGGAGACTCACCCCAGCAGCAACCAGTACCACATACCACAGTGCCGGGCGTGGTGGCTCACGCCTGTAATCCCAGCACTCAGGAGGCAGAGGCAGGAGGATTGCTGTGATGTGAGTTTGAGGCTGAGCTCAAGGCCATCCTGAGCTACAAAGCGAGACCCTGTCTCAAAAAAAAAAGAGTTATATTTACTATAAGAAATTCATTAAATTCAGGTGTAATTCCACCATGTGGAAATCAGCCTGGTAACATGGTGGTCAGGTTATAAAAAGGTTCTCACTTGTCTCATTTCCAATCATTATAATATTTTACATCGTCGAAGTATTCCTTTAATGATCAGAAAAGAATATATATTAAACAAAATGCATCCATGTATGGTAATCTACTGATATATACAAATATGCATTTAAAATAATGATCATATTCCATGTCCTTTAAGAAATATAGTTTACCTTTTTCACCTAACAGTAAATGTGGCCCTGTTCCCATGACAACCTTTCATCATTCATTGACTTCCAGCCCCCTTGCCCCAGGAAAGGCCATACTGTCTGGAACCCACCCTGCACAGGGGCATTTGAGCTCTGTGGTGATCACCGGGTTCAGTGCCACGAAGGACAGCTGTCCTGGGACACCCAGGCTGGAGCACTGGGGGCAGCAGAGAACTTAAACAAGTGCTCCGAGTGGTAAGCGGGTGTTTCCCAGACATAGGGAACAGGAGGAACCCCAGAGAGTTCTGACCCCCCTCTCCTGAGCGGCTCAGCCTCCTCCTGGCCCGTGGCCCACGGCGGCCTCTGTTCCCCACCTGCGTGGCCTAATCGGCTGACTCGGAGCCAGTCGCACCCTGGATTCGCCCATCACCCAGCTCCTTCCCCTTGGCGCTCTAGACACTCCCTTCCTGTGGTCGCTATCACTCCCGAATATCGGAGAGGCCTATGCGTCCCACGGCTTAGGCCGGCCACAGTGAAGTCCCCAGGATGTGGCAGCACCAGGCAGGGTCTGGACACAGCAGGGGCTCCGGAAATGGCGAATAAGTCCCGGGAGGCAGAGCCTGGGTCTAACCTACTGTCTGCACCTGAGGGCTGATGCTCAGTACAGGCTGTTATTTGGTATAACGACTTGGGAGGGGCGAGATCCCCGCCAGAAGAGCGGGAGCCCCGTGCAGGGGCACCGTCCTGCCTGGAGCCCTGGCTCCGTGCCCCTATCACATTCTCAGTTGCTTTTCGAAGGTGCTCCTGGGTTATTTTGGTCCGGAAACCTGATCCTGGCGAGGCTATTTTAGCACCATGGAGAACTCCCAGGGCCGCAGGTCCAGGCTGCACCAGGCTGCTGTGCTTGTTTCAGTGCTCTTGGCCTAGAGTGCCAGGCAGGCCGCAGCCTCTGCTCCACACACGGTGACCCGCTGCTCCCAGCCTGTTGTGAAGGGGACCCAGCTCTGGTGACCCTCACTGCCCCAAGGGCCCTGGGCAGCCTGACGGCCCCTGGCAAGCCCACAGCCGCACAGGGCCATGTGGGCGCCACACACTCCAGCCCTCTGCTCTCAGGCTGCCAGTGCCGTGCACACTGTGGCACACCTCAGCACAGTACACGGGTACACACCTCAAGTCACGCACGCTCTGGCCTCCCACAGAGATGCACACTCACACTGTCATGCACACCTGCTCACACCTCCCTGCAGGCCACAGTCACCCTGCACCCCGGGACCCCCACCTTTTGCCCTGCCCTTCCCGGCTGGTCCTAGACGCCCTGACCCAGATCACAGCCATCACCGCTGCCTGCCAGTCCTGGCCTCAGTCTGCTCTCCATATGCCCTCACTGCTGGAGGGAGGCCCGCCCCTCGGTGTCCACAGTGTCCAGGCTGTGGCCCCGGGGTCCTCAGCAGCCTCCAGCCCAGGTTTCCTGTTTGTTGGTGGTGGAAGGCGAATGACCTTGAAGGTGACAGGAGGCAGCCAAGCGGTTGGAGCCCAGCAGCTCCTGGAGAGCTGTGGACCCTCTGGAACCCCCAGAAAGGCACCCCAGAGCCTCCTGCTGTCCCCCACACCACCATCCCTCACTTGGCATCCAGTTTTGGAGGCCTCCCTCACTGACCCTGCTGGCCTCTGTCCCCAGGTAAGGGCAGCTGTGAGACCAGCCCTCTCGCCCCCTACCCCTTCGACTGCGGAGGTGAGGCCCCTGGGGAGACTCATAGGGCCTTACACCAGACATTCCGAGCCTTGCTATTGGCTCTCTCGGGCCCAAACAATTGGGGACAGAACCCTATTTCCCAGGGCAACAGAATTCCAGGAGTTAACATTTCTATCTGTAGAATGGACTCTTTTCTCCTGCAAAATGCTTTTTAGGCAGCAGGGTGACCCCCTCTTTGGAGGAGGTGAGACCTCGGAGGACCTGCTGTGACCCCGAGTGCAGGTTGGTTGGTCAGGTCAGGAAGCCTCGGGACAGTCCTCTGGTCTCTGCACATTTTTTGCAGGAGGGGCAGGGTCTCTGCTTTTGTAGTTCAGGCTGGCCGTGAGCTCAGCCTTGAACTCAGAGCAATCCTCCTGCCTCTACCTCCCGAGTGCTGGGATTATAGGCGTGAGCTGCCACGCCTGGCACTGTGGTATGTGGTACTGATTGCAGGTGGGCGTGAGTGTCCACACCCAGCACTGTTGTATGTGGTTACTGGGGATCAAACCTGGGTCCTTGTACTTGCAAGGCAGGCGCCAGAACCACTGAGCTAAATCCCAGTCCAGGTCTCTGCACTTTTGGGAGCTGCACTGGGGCTCCCAGCCTGGCTGCTGGAGCAGGTGGCAGGGACCAGGGACTCCTAGCCTGGACTTCCTTGCAGGCCAAAGCAGAGTTTGATCAAGGGCGTGGATGGGGGGCAGGGTCCTCTGCTCTGCAAGTCCTCTAGCCATAGACTCCTCTGGGTGGGACTTCCTGGTGGTCAGGCCATCCTAGTGTGGGCAGCTAGACTGGGAGCCCTGTGGGGCAGCTGAGTGTGGGCTTTGGGGCTAGGAGGGATCCAGGTTGAGAAGTCCCTGTCCTCTGATCCCAGGTTTCTCTGTCTGACCACCCAAGGTCAAGGCTAAGGTCAAATGCTGGTTTGAGCACGCATTTAGCTTCACCATCACTGATCCAGGCGAGGGCAAAGACAATTGGATAGGAGCCTAGCCCCGGGTGGGGCCTTAAGAGTCCTTCACACAGGTGACTAGGGCACCCGACTTGGGTGGTATCCTCAGCCTAGGGATCTAACTTGGCCAAGGGGGTCTACTCCTCTCTAGGCCCTTAGGGTGATGAGGACAGGAAATGAAGTTGGTGTCTTCTTTACACGTAATTATGATCTGATGGCTAAAGAGGGGCAGGTGTTTTGTGGGAGCCATGGATTTGTGTCAGGGAAACCTCTTTCCACTAAGGGAGATTTACAGGGGGATCCACGTACAGGCTGAGTTCCACTACTCTCTGGCAAGTAGTCCAAGGGGCACCCTACACCTTTGGCATGGTCACCCCAACAATCTTGGGCTGAGTCCAAGAACTAGGAATAAGCTACTCCCGCAGTGGCAGGTGACTCCAGAGGGGGACAGGGCTGACAATGTGGTCAGGGGAAGTGTGGCTGGCTACTCCCTGCGCTGTGGCTGAGTGGGACCCCATGGCGGCTCACCCCAGGCCTGTGCCGGGTTGAGGCACTTTTGGAGGTGAGCACCATGGCTGGAGGTGGGGCCTGCAAGGGTTTGATGTGGTTTTCCCTTGTCACAAATCCCTCGCCCTGGGGGCGCTACTGGCAGGACGCTGCTAAGAACGTTCCACAGCCCCCACAAGCCCTTTAATTCTAGCCCAGCCCGGCTGCCCATCTCGAGACCCCAGCAGTCTAGTGAGCAGTTCTGATTCCTGCTCTGTGAAATGACATCACAGCAGGCAGCTGAAAGGATGGGACCGGCATAGGCGTTTCCCCGCAGGGTACCCCAGGACCAAGTCCCCCCAAACTTCTCTTGCGCATCACCCCAACCTTCCCAGCCCTGGAGCCTTCCAGAAACCCCCCTCCCCAGCCTCCAGAATATCCTGGGGGCAGTGCAACCCTTCTTCCATAGCTGGGAGCCCAACAAAGTCCCTGGCCGGGTCTAGGGTCAAAGGGTATAGGGAGCAGCCCCCTCGACCCGATACAGAGAGGAACTACACTACCCAGAATTCCCGGGGCTACTCGAAAAGGAAATGTCGTTTTTGCCCGGAGAGGCTCAGCTCCCCCAGCAGCTGCAGAGAGGGAGGGAGGAGGGGGCTCGCGGGGGGAGTGCGCGGGGGGTGCGGGAGCGAGCGCGGGCGGGAGGAGGAGGCGGTGCCCGCCGGCCGGCGCCTGCGGACCTGCATCCTCCCCGCGGGGCGCGCGGTCCTGCGTGGCCGGCTGCGCTCGGGAGGACGGCTGCGGACGGGCGCGGGGGCCGGGCCAGCGCGAGGGGCCGAGTTTCGGCAAAGTTTGACCCGGTTGCCTTTCCGATGCCGCAGCAGATCGGGGCGGCGCGGGGCGCGCAGGGCATCTGCGGCGCAGCGCGGGGCTGAGCAGCGACAGCGCGCTCACCATGATCGTAAAATAAAGGAGGTGCGCGGGGTCGGGGCGACAGAGCCCCGAGCCTCAGCCTCCGCCTCGGCCGCCCCCGGCAGCCCCGAGCCGGTGACTCCAGTGGAGACAGAGCCCCGGGACACTGTCCGGGGAGGGTCAGGGTATCCAGAGGGCGCGGCTGGCAGTGCGGAGCGGCCCCGGGGCAGGTGAGTGGCGGCGCCCGAAGGCGGGTGCGCTCGCAAAGTTCCCGGCCGCCGAGCGTATGGGACACGCGGGGCTCTGGTCCGCTGGGGGCTGGCAAAGGGACGCGGCGCGGGGTGCTGCGCCGTCCTGGGTTTGGCGACCCTGATGCGCGAAAGGGCGCGTGCCGATCGGACGGCCCTTTGGGAGCAGAGGGCGCCCCCAGGGGACCAGGGAACTAGCCCGGCCTCTGAGAGTGAGCGATCCCCTGCAGTGCACGGGCGCCCCCCGCCGCGTCCCGCTGGGGGGTCAGCGGCGATGTCACCGCCGCGATTATTCGCTGGTGCGCGCGGTGGCGCGGCCGCCACTGACGGGGCGGGCGGGCGCTGGGGGTGGGGACGCTGCCTCTGGGGAGACCGCCCAGCCCGCGCAACCAGCCGCAGCCGCGTATCCGCGCCGCCGCCCCCGAGCGCCCCCGCAGCAAAGTTGGGCTCAACTTTGACGCGCTGCCCCTTCCGCCTCCCCGCAGGCTCTCCTCGTGCACAGCCCCAGAGCCCGGCGCGGCGGCGGCAGGCGGCGACAGCGACCGCGGCCAGAGCAGGCGGCGCGCCCGCGTGGGGGCGTCCGGCCTGTGCCCGCGAGTGGGACATCGGCCGCGCGGACGGAAACTGCGTTCCCGCCGATTGGACGCCACCCGGCGGGCGCGGGTGCCCGGCAGCGTGTGCGGAAGGCTGAGGGGAGGAAGCCGGGCTCCTGCGGCGAGGGTGGCAGCGTGACCGACCGCGGGGACTGAGCCCTTCTCGTTTCCGCGTCTGCCCGCCTTACTGCTTTCCGAAGACTTCAGCGGTGACCAGCCGTCTCCACGACTGAGACGCACAGGGGCTGGATGTCAGAACAGCATGCTGGTCCATTAAACTCCAAACTTTTCTTTTTCTAACCCAAAGAATATCGGTGATTTTTGTCTACTGCTAAGAGAAGAGAGCGAGCGAGCCCAGGACTCTGAGATGCCACGAAATCCTTATTTATAAACAGGCCCGTGGTCGTGCTAGGCGGCGCCCGGGCTTGTGAGCTGTTCTCTGTCCTATGGATATCGCTCAGCCCTGAGCCCTGAGGTCTGGTCGCCTGTCCCCCCTCCCTCCCCCCGCACTGGGTCGTGCAGCCTCCTCCCCTTCAATGCCCGGTTTCTGCTGGGACTGCTGGCCTTCCTTGGAGATCCGGGCGGTGCTGTGTGCCATGGGCTGCATCCAGAGCATTGGGGGCAAAGCCAGAGTCTTCCGAGAAGGGATCACGGTGATCGACGTGAAAGCCTCCATCGACCCGGTCCCCACCAGCATCGACGAGTCCTCCAGCGTGGTGCTCCGCTACCGGACACCCCACTTCCGGGCCTCGGCCCAGGTTATCATGCCTCCCATCCCCAAGAAGGAGACCTGGGTCGTGGGCTGGATCCAGGCGTGCAGCCACATGGAGTTCTACAACCAGTATGGTGATCAGGGCATGTGAGTACCCTGGGGACCTGGCTTTGGGTGGGCAGGGACCCTGATGTGGGGAGGGACGCTGGAGGTTCCAGGGGCTTCGGGCCACGGTGGAGGTGTCCTCTTCCTCAGCCTCCTTGGCCAGGTGACTCCTAGGAAGGTCACGGGGTCATGGCCTGGGTTCCTGTGTCCTGGCTTGTAAGATTCCCCAGAAACTGAAAAACCATTCTTTCCTCCAGTGTGTCATTAGAAAAGCAACTATGATCCCTGCCTGGGAAGTATCGCGGCTGTCAGGGTCACCAGAGGCCTCGCTCTGCCCTGGGCTCGTCCTAGAGGCCCGCATGTCAGATCTGTGGGGCCTTTTGCCCGCAGGCCGGGCGCCTGGAGGAACTGCCTCTCCTGCCTCAAGGGAATGTTTGCTGTTCAGTTAGGTTGCAAAGTGCCTTGTGCGGGAAGGTGGTCAGTTTTGGGAAGCCTTGTTGCTTGGCAGTGCAGGGCTGTGTCTGCGCAGAGGGTTACTCTACACAGGTGACAAGTGTTTGTGTCCAGTGTCGATCTCGTAGCACTTTGGGAAGGAACAGGTAGTCCTGGGGTGACGGAGAGGGTGCCCTGGGCCCTGGTCTTGCTTTGGCATGGGCCCTGTTCCTGGAGCTGACTTGGACCACTATCTACACCTCGGCAGCGAAAGTGGACCTTCTCAGGCCTCTGGAAGCCAGGACCTCAGTGAGTGGACACAGACACTGTTCCATCCCATCTCTGTGTCCACCCTGGGCCACATCACTTCCTGGCTCTGCTGTCCCAGAAGCTGCCGGAGAGGAGAGTTGGAACGTATCATTGGTCAAGGAAACCCTGGGCTACCTGGAAGTGGGAGGTGCTGTGTCCTTATCGTATAGTAGCTCTGAGTCCTACGGGACACAGCAGACTGCGATCGCCCCAGAGGCCACAGGGTTCCTGGAGATACTGCGTGGGTCACCTCCAGCTCCTGTCCTGCAGCTTGGGCAGGGCCTGAGTTTCCACCCCATGGAGGGAACCGTGACTCGTAGCTGTTTGGGGAAGACCTTTCCTAGGACATCTCACCCAGAAGCTGCCCTGGCTCTGACAGGCATCTGGGGCTGTTGTTGAGAAACAAAAATTTCTTGGGGCCTCACTGAGCCTCTTCTGCCTGATTTCTGTGCAGTGGCCGTGAGTTGGGACCTGGGCTGACGGGCCTTACTGTGCCAGGCCCAACAACTTCCCGGAGCGTGACCACAGGCCAGCTTTTTAGCCACCCCGAGCTCAGTTTCCTAATCCTTAAGCCGGACTCATCCTCGTGGCTTCCCCAGGCTTGCTGTGGGGATTACTCCAGCGACCTTGGCCAGTGGCCACCCTGGGCCCTCCTCATGGTGAGCCCTTTGTGCAGGTGGTGGCTGGCCCTGGTGCGGCTGCGACCGTCACTGGGCCTCTGGCAGGTGGCACTGAGCAATGCACTTTGTAGCCCTGGGGGGATCTGGGCTGAACCTGAATGAGGACAGGTGTCAGCTGCTTCCTGTGGTGACCCCTCCTGGTCTTCCACTCACCAGGGCCTGAATTCCAACTTAGACACTTGCAGTAAGAGGTGAAGGCCGAGTCCTGCCCGCTCCTTTGTCCCCTCTCCTCCAGGACTGTGTGGCAGCACTTTCTCCAGGGCCCCCTGGACTCCGTGTTCTGGGCCGGGTAGGACCAGCTGCAGGGCGGGTTGAGCTCCGGCTTCCTGGCAGGCTGGCTGAGGACTGAGTCTCTCGAGTGTGTGGGGTGCGGTTGGGAGGTGATCGGCCGGGGGGCCACCCTGCAGGGATGCAGCACAGGCGGCTACTGCTTAGGGCTGATTGCTCAGGGGCCGAATCTCCTGTGTCCACTCGGTGCCCGTGGGCACAGAAGGAGGAGAAAAGCCAGGACAGGGCCTGGGGGCTGCTGCTTCCTGCACACGAAGAGCAGCATTTAGGTGGGACTAAGAAGAACCTCGCTGGCTCCCTACCCCAGACTTCCTGTGAGAATTGCTGTCTGCAGGTTTCTAAGCCACTAGCAGAGCGTGGGGGGACGGAGCCTGTGCCAACCCTGGGTCTGGGTGCTGCGTCTTCATGTTGGAGACTGGCAGGGCAGCAGGCGATGCCGGCCTCAACCTGGCCTCTGTGTCTGGATCCCCCCAAAGTTGTGACAACCACAGATGTCCCCCTGCCCGGGCTTGATGTCTTGGGGAGGAATGTGGTTTCAGCTAGGGGGTGAAAACCTCTGGCTCAGCCCAGACAGTTAAGAGTCACATTCTTGTGAAACCCAGGCCTGAGCCCCAGGGCCTGGGCAGGGCAGCCAGGTGGCCCAGGCTAGATTAGAGCTCCCGTTCTCCACCAGTGGGCTTGGATTCAAAATATTAATGCCAAATACTCAGCTGAAATCCATAATACCCCAAACATTATCCCTGCTTGAAATTAATCTCTAAGCCAGAAAGAGAACTTTTCACAATGACATTCTGGGTTTGAGGTATTTGAAATGGAGTCAGAGGCAAAAGCAACCTTGCCATGAATGCCCCAACTCGGACAGGGGAGCATGGAAAGTGGCATCTCCGTGCCAGCGCAGGAAGGCTCTGGATGGTTCCAGGCCCAGCCCACATTGCTCTCAAAGCCAGCCCCCTCCAAACTGTCAGAGACACCTGCCTCCAGAGCCATCCCCCGCGACTCCTCAACTGCCACCTGTCAGCTGGCGCAGAGCCTTCTAAGTGACAAGTCACAGTTTCTCGCCTATGTGGGAGACACTTCGAGTTGTCCCTAGTTTGCCCTGCGCCAGAGCCCCTGCGGGAGCTGGCCCACAGCCACAGCCTTGGCCAGGAGAGGCACAGTTCCGTGTTCTGCCAATGAACAAACCCAGGATGGTGGGGCTGGCTCTGATAGAAAGGGTCTTTCTGGTGCGCTGAGCATGGTGGCATACTCCTTTGACCCAGCACTCAGGAGGCTGAGACAGGAGAGTCTGCAAGTACAAGGCTAGCCTGGGCTACCTACTGAATTCAGGCCCAGCCCATCTACACCATAGGACCTTGTCTCAAAAAGTAAAAGAAAGGGTCTCTCTGGATTAGTAGTAGTACCAACCCCTATGCCCGGGCACAGCAGGGGTGGATCCCACCAGTGTCCCTTAACCTTTCAGAGCCTTGCAGTTCCCATCTGTGAAATGGGAGGCCAGTACCTCCCTCCTGGGCGGGCCAGGAGGGCTGAGTGAGCTGCTTTGAGGGTGCTTGCCTAGCAGGGTGCTGGGTGCTTGTCGGTGCCCATTGGGCTGCTCAGGACGATGACGGGACCCTAAGTGCCGGGACGGGTTATCCTGTAGCGTATGAGTGTGAAGATCGCCATGCTGCTGGGGTCACTACCTTCTCCCCCGGGTTTTCAGTCTCACTTGCTAGCAGGGGAGCCTCCTCCTGCCGGGCTAGGGGTGGCAGGTGGCACAGAGTGCTGAGGAGGAAGGAGGCTGGGCTGGGGTTGCAGGCCCCTTCCACCGGTCCCTGGGGCCCTCAGGATGGGGACAGCCCTACAGAGTGTCCCTGCTGGCCGTGCAGTCTCTCCCTAGAGTCGGGGCCTGCACTTGGCTCCACACAGAACAACTGAGGATGGGGCTTCCTCTCTGCAGCCGGGAGGCGGCTCCCCCTAAGCCGGGCGGCCGCGGCCAGAGCAGGCTGGATGGGCAGGGAAGGCCCAATCCGAGGTGCTGAGTGGGAGGAGGCCGTGTGGGGCGCCCTGGCCGCGTCTCCATCTGCTTCCATGCACTCAGACACACGCTGACTATCTGGGAGCCATGCAGAGAGGTGGACAACTCCATCCTTTTCTGGCAGTGGGATCGGGGGAGATGGACACAGTCTGCGTGCCTCCCAGCCCGGGCGCCTCAGCACTTCCAGGCTGCGTGTCCTTCCACTCAGAGCAATTCAGAGTCCACACAGCAGCCCCTGTGCAGGCCCAGGCGTGGCGTCCACATGGTAACTTAGCGAACAAGGGCATTGTTGAGTGGGAGAATTGAGGAGTCGAAGTCAAGATGAATGTAGTCCGCGTGGGGCGCACACCTGTCATGCCAGCACTGGGGAGTCTGCAGCAGGAGAACTGCTGTGAAATTGAGACCACCCTGGGCCAGCTTAAACTACCTAGTGAGACCCTGTTAAAAGACAAAGAAGCGCATGAGGGTCTTAACTCCAGAGCTGTGCGTAATACTAAAAAGCCTGACCGGTCAGGTGATCGGGTGGACCCATAAACGGAAGGTAGTGACACTACAGTGTTGCATTAAAAACAAAATCGCGAGCTGGTCTGGAGGTGCGGCTTGGGCAGAACGCCCGCTTGGCGTGTGCGAGCCCAGGGTTCCATCCTCGGCGAGAAGAAGGGAGAGTTATTAGAAGTCGTGCGTGAGGCGGGAGCTTGGGAGCTTGGGAGCAGGGCCGGGCGTGACAGGCTGCGCGAGGAACTTCAGAGGGGAAGAGGGCCCAGAGAGACGGCTTTCGAGTTTCACTTCGCACTTTCGTGGATGGGGCTTGCTTGAAAACAAAAGGACATGTTTTATAACCAAAAACTGAAGTGAAACGGTGGTGTGGGGCTCTCTCCCTCGGGTTGGGCGCAGGGCTGGGCTGTGTGCGGGGCGGGGGGTGGGCAGGAAGAGCTGCCTTGTGCCCCGGAAGGAGAACCTCTCCCTGGGCTGCCAGTGGGCACTGGCGGGGCCACAGTCCAGGGGGCAGCTTGGTGAGGTGGGAATCGGGAACTGGGGTCCTAGATCAGAAGGGAGAAGCACTCATAGGCCTCGGTTCCTGTAAATGTTAGATTTTACCAAATTATAAAAATCTATAATTGGAAACAAAATGAAATAGTGCTTAAATTTCCAGCTGGCCTGTGACCCGAACCTCAGGCCCTTCTTTTTGAAATTGGTCTTTAAAGGGCCACATGGCTGCCGTGGGGTGCGACAGGATGTTTGGGTGAAGACATTTCGGGTTCAGTGTAGGGAGTGTCTCGGTGGGGAGCACTTGCCTATCCATGTGAGACTCAGAGTTCTGTCCCCAGCACTAAAAAAAAAAAGCGAAAATGAAATTTTATCTTAAAGAGACATATTGAGTGTATATTAGAAAACACACTAGATCCAGTTCTGTATCTCCTGTGTCTCCACCTGTCATCTCAAAGGTGTTTCTCAGGAGATACTAAATTTAGTTGTGCCTTGGAAAAAAAAAAACAGATTTGTCTTCAGATAGTTAATGGGAAAGACACAAGGCTTGGGGAACAGCAACAGATCAGATACCTATCTCCTGACCTTACCGTCCAGGACGGGGCGCGGTAGCTGGACAGCCTTGGGGATCCTGACACTTAGTGGGAGGGAGAGGGTACCTGAGAAGCCATGTGGGGCTCAGACAGAGCCCGGCCTGCTCCCCTGGCCCTGCGCCCCCGCACTGGGCAGATGGGAGGAGTCCAGAGCAGGGCTTTGGATCCTCACTCACGAGGAAGTCTGGGAGGGAGTTCCTGTGGCCCGATCCTAGTTCATAGAGGTGGCAGGTGCCCCCTGGCCCCAAAGCCTCAAAGGGCCATCACCAGGGTTGGCTCTGCCTAGTGACTTGGCCTGAAGCCAAGAGTGGCTGGGGGTACCCCCACCCCAGCTTCCAGCGAGGCCTTCAGTACCCTGTTCACACACACTGGGTGAGCGTCCTGCGAGGCTGGGCGGGCAGCAGCGGGACTCTGGCTGTGAGCTGTGGCCTGGTGACTCCACGATTGTGACCTTGAACTCAGCCTCTGGCTTTCTGAAGTCTGTTCGGTGCGTACACGCCATGTGGGGTGTGGATGGTCCTTTTGTGGATGGGGCAGCTGGCAGGCACTACTGCAGTGACAGCCCTCTGTCTGCAGCTCTGCAGGGCACCTTTTAGGGCTCCAGGGGAAGGTCCCGCGTGGCACTGACATTGTCCAGCCCGGCCACGGTCCTGGGCCTGTAGTGCTGGCAAGGCTGGCGTGGTTCAGCCCTTCTCAGCCTGGGTCCCTCTGTGGAAGAGGCTGTCCACAAGCAATTGTGTAGTGTCCATGCCAGGATGCAGGGAAGAGGGTCCTGTGGCATTGAACACTGATGAGGCCACCTGGCGTGGGGAGGGGTCTGGCCGGTGTCCCTGGGGTGGTGGCCCCAGAGCCGAGCATACGTCGTCCTAAGTGGGCAGGAGGAAGAGGGTGCTGAGGCAGGAGGGCCCAGGCTATGAAGGAACCAAGAATGGGGTTAGCTGGGCCAGGGTGGGCATGTGTGCCCAAGATCTGGGCTGGGCCTGTGGCCGGGTAAGCAGGGTGGGGCTGTGGAGGCAGAGTAGTGTTTAGGTCAAAGGAACTTCAGGGAGGGGGTGGGGTCCTGGCTAGGGTGAAGGCAAAGGAGAAAAGGGGCCAGGGATGGTGCAGGGTGCCCCGGGGTACAGCCCCCACATGCCAACCAGGCTACCTCCAGGGCCAGCAGGCACCGCACAAATGTTTGTTGACTGGGGACGGCAGCTGGGTGGTGAGTCGGGCCTGCTGTTTGCAGCATGAGCCAGGCTGAAGAGCACGGTGAGGCCCAGCTCAAGCAGGGCTTTGCCTGGTTCCCTGCTGCCTCCCACACCCCACACAACAGACAGGACCGACAGGCCCCCAGACGGGCCCGTGTCTCCTGCTGAGATGTGAAAGCGTGAACAACACGTCTCAGGCTTTCTCCTGTGAGGTTTGTGCAGGTTCTGCTGCCGGTCTTGTGCTACCGTCAGCAGATCCAGGCTCAGTGGCACACACCTGTGATCCCAGCAATGCGGGAGGCTGAGGCAAGAGGATTGGGTTGTAAATGAGGCCTGGACAATTTAGAGAGACCCTGTCTCAAAAGATAAAAAGGACTGGAGGGGCCAGGGATTTAGCTCAGTGGTTCCGACACTTGCCTTGCAAGCGCAAGGGCCCGGGTTCAATCCCTGGTAACCACATAGAGCAATGCCAGGCGTGGAGACTCACACCCACCAGCAATCCGTACCACATACCACAGTGCCGGGCGTGGTGGCTCACGCCTGTCATCCCAGCACTCGGGAGGCAGAGGCAGGAGGATTGCTGTGATGTGAGTTGGAGGCTGAGCTCAGGGCCAGCCTGAACCACAAAATGAGGCCCTGTTTCAAAAAAAGGACTGGGAACATAGAGTCCTTAGCTACTTAGAGTCCTTAATACTATTTAAAAAAAAAAAAAAAAGATGATTGACAGGATACAGCAGTGAGGAGGGCCTGGAAGAGAGGTGGCCTAGGGAGCTGGGCCTGGCCTGTGAGTTTGACTCGGTGCACGGAGTGCCGGCTGCTGCAGGCGGCCTGCTGAGGGCTGCCGCAAGCTCACGAGCGCCCACACCCACTGGCAGCATCTGGGCCGGAACCATCACTGTCCTCTGGTGCATTATGGGGAAGGTTCTGTTTGGAGGGCAGGATCTTGGTTCACCCCTCACAGCTCAGGCCAGGTTGGGGACAACACGGCCATGCAGACGTCACCACAGCACAGGTACACGTGACCTGGAAACGTAATGCCGTCACAGAAGGCAGATCCCTTGGCACTAGAGGTCACCTCTGACCTGCGCTGCTGGTGTCCTGTCACTGCCGTAGCTGCAGGTGACAGTGTGAACAGTGCTCTTCATTGGGCCCAGGGTGGAGGCGGAGCATCAGCGGTGCAGAGGGAGGGCAGAGATGATGTCCCCAGTCACCAGCTCCCTCCTCAGGCCTCATGAGGGGGCTGGCACTGAGTAGGCCCTGCGTGAGGCACTGGTGCTGGCCAGCTTGCAGTGATGTGGCCGGGTGACAGCCGGGCGTGGCAGTGGGGCCTGTCAGAGACTAAGGCCTCCATTCTTCAGGAGTGAGGGGGGCTGGCGCCAGTTTGCTTGCTTCCCTGTTGTTTTGTTTGAGGCAGGGTCTCACAGCCCAGGCGGCTTTGAACTTGCAGTGATCCTCCTGCCTCTGCCTCCTGGGTGCTGGGGTTATGGGTGGGTGCTACCAGGCCTGCTGTTTTCTGCGTTTTGAAGCATCCTGAGTGAGAGCTGGGGCTCAGGAGTAGCACTTACTTAGCATGACAAGGTCCTGCCTCACCCTCAGTACCACGGAAATCACAAAACCAAAGTGTCCTGGCCCCGTCCTCCCTCAAGGACGCCACGACGCTGGGAGGAGAGGCAGAGGCTCCATCTGTGCCCATCTCCTGGCACGGAGGCCCTGGCCCAGAGACCGGTGGGTGCTTTGGGAACACGGCGCCCAGCGGCCATCTCTTGTGGACACTCTCACTGGACAGTGACACCTTAATGACATGGACAGAGGGCGAGCAGAACTCAGCCCTAACCCTTCCTCCCACCATCGTGGTTCTGCGGGCACATGGGCTGGATGGAGGGCGGGCCCGGCTCAGGGTCACTGTGTGCAGCCAGCGCCCCATGCACCTCCAGGTGTGACCCCAGGAAACCATCCTCCACTGGCCCTGAGCCCCAGATCTCTTTGGGTCTCTAACCCTGACTGCACCAGGTGCCTCGCATAATGAGTGGAACCCGACACTTTGAAAGACTTTGTCTTTCTGCGCTGGACATGGTGTCCACGTGCTGGCCTCCTCCGTTGTGTCAGGTGTCGCGGGGTCCGTCCGTTCTGAGGCTCGAGTATTCTGTTGTGTGGGTGCACTCTGCGTTATCTGTTTATTTGAGACAGAGTCCCTGTGCTGCCCAGCCTGGCCTCGAACTCAGGTGATCCTCCTGTCTCAGCCTCCCAGGTGCTGGGACGCCATCCGCCCATCGTGGTCACTTGGGTAGCTTGCTTACCCTTTGGCTCCACGGAGTTCTACTGTGAACAGGAGTTGGTGGAAGCAGCTCTCTGGGGACAGTGCCCCGGTGTCAGCATGTGGGCACCGTGCTGTGAACTTGGATTTTACCTGGCCCGGGCACAAACAGGGAGGGAGTGGGGCTGGGCTCTTGGTTGGGCTCTGCTTTATTTCTTTTTTGTGTGGGCTGGGGTTGGGTGGAGATGAGGGTCCCAGCATCTGTTACACCACACCTCTTGCAGCTGGGGCCGCCGCAGATACCAGAGCCGACAGCTACGTGGGGGGTGCTCTGTCCTGGGTGTCCCCCGGCCAAGCTGCCCACGCCCCTTCCACCTGAGGCCCTTTATTACAGCCACACTTTGAGCCCGTGTCTCTGGTGGCTCCGTGTGCCCAGCCCCGGGCCGACGCAGTCCTCCTTGCCTGCCATCCTTACCGTGACTCCGGGGACACGGGGCAGGTCTGAGGTCAAGGCTGAGGACCGTGGCTCCCAAGCCCTGTCTGACCCTGAGTCTGCTGGGTGCTGTGGCCGTGGCTGGGCCCCTTAAGTCCCAGAAGGAAGGTGTCCTGAGGCCAGGAGGGAGTAAAGCCTCTGTGGGGTCCTCACAAGGGGGTCAGCAGGGAGTCCAGATGCTCTGAGCAGTAGGTGAGGGCCCGGAGCTACAGCGAGGGGAGGAGAGGCTGGAGTTGCCCCTTTTTCCAAGTGAGGGAACTGAAGCCCAGAGGGGTCGGCATCGGCCTGAGGTCACATGCTGGCCAGCTGCCGTCAGCCTGGTGCCCGGCTCGTGTCGCGTCAGGGTTTGTCATCCTGGTGACTGCCAGCAGCTTCCTCGAGTGACAAGTCTGCTCAAAGGCAGAGCCAGGCAGGGCTTCCCCAATTCCCAGTGGCGCCCTGTCCTGGCCTCTGGTGCTCTCGGGACTGAGGAAACACCAGCCTATGTCATTTGGGTTGGTACTGGGGAAAGGGACACGGCCAGCACAGTGACTGTGCCTGGGGCTCCCTGACAGACTCCCAGGCAGTGTCCGATGCCTGCTTCCTGTCTGTCCCCAGCTCCGCAGTGGGGGCTCGAGGACAAAGAGAGGCTGAGTCCTCTGCATCCACCCTGTCCTCAGGTCCGGGACAGACCTGGCCTGCCTTGGGTGCAGGGAAACCCTGCTGAGTGGGCGAGTTAGTGATGTAGCCTTCCGTATCCGTAGGTCCAGCTGGGAGCTCCCTGACCTGCAGGACGGTAAGATCCAGGCAATCAGTGACTCGGACGGCGTGAACTACCCCTGGTACGGCAACACCACAGAGACGTGCACCATCGTGGGTCCCACCAAGAGAGACTCCAAGTTTGTCATCAGCATGAACGACAACTTCTACCCCAGTGTCACGTGGGCCGTGCCCGTGAGTGAGAGCAACGTGGCCAGGCTGACCAACATCTACCGGGACCAGAGCTTCACCACATGGCTGGTGGCCACCAACATGTCCACCAACGACATGATCGTCCTGCAGACACTGCACTGGCGTATGCAGCTCAGCATCGACGTGAACCCCTCGCGGCCTCTGGGCCAGCGTGCGCGGCTGCGGGAGCCCATCGCCCAGGACCAGCCCAAGATCCTGAGCAGGAACGAGCCCATCCCGCCCAGCGCCCTGGTCAAGCCCAATGCCAACGACGCTCAGGTCCTCATGTGGCGGCCCAAGTATGGGCCCCCGCTGGTGGTCATCCCGCCCAAGCACCGGTGACACCCGGCTGGCGGCCACCCAGCAGGTTGCTCGGAATAATAATGTGACTCAGAGCAAAACCAAACGTACTCTTGGGTCCTTCAGCAAATACAACCATTCTACCTTCTTCTCCAGGGGGCGACCTCACTGTGCTACCGTCCCCTCGCCTGCCCACCCGCGGCACCTGCTTCCTCGCGGGGCGGGCAGCAGACCCAGGGTGTCCCGCGGGCTCACCTGTGGTCTCCTCTCCTCACCATCTGTCTTGCACTTGCAGACAAGTCCCTGAAACCCTGCTTTTTCTTTTCAATTCCTCTTGGTGTGAGGTTCAAGGCAGGCCAGGGGCAGGGGACGCGTGACCACTGTGTTGTTCACAGACTGGTGGCCGTCCTCTCCTGCCCGCCCTGTCCTCTGCCACGCGGCCTTATGTAGACTTGCTTTGCCAAACTTTTGCCTTAAGCCGAATTTAAAGGAAAAAAAAAAAAAGGAATAATTGGAGAAAGATTGTAGGATCCTGCTCCAGCCAGCCTTTCGATCTTCTGCCAGAGGTGGAGGGCGGTCAGGGGTGCGATGTCCCTAACCCCTCCACCTGGTGTTCTGGGAGAGGGGGCAGAAGGAGTTTAGGCCTAAACCCGCTGTTTGCTTTCTTGTTTAGGCAGAGGCAACCATGGAGCTGGGCAGGGCCACGTCTGCGGGCCCTCCCTGGTCAGCAGCCTTACCTGGCCTGGCTGGCTGGAGGAGTGGGAAGGCCTGCGATCGGTCACTCATGCCCTTCTTGCCTCGGCCCGGCTTTGCCCATCCTCCAAGGGTGGGCCATCCCTTTCTGCCCACACCGGTCCCAGAGGTGGGGCCACCCGAGCCCACTGCCAGGACAGCCCTGGTCTAAACTCTGCAACAGAAAGACACATGTCCCTTGTCCTGCTGCACCTGAAGACTTGAATCCGGCCCTCCCGCGCCCCGGCCACCACCGCTCGGGCATTGCTAGGGCCAAGTTGGGCTGCCTGGCTCACTCTCAGGGGATGCCACCCCCAAGCTGTCTAGGGGGGACTGCACACAGGCCGTGACGGGGGGCCAGCTAGTGACAGGCGCAGCGGCCTCCTGTCCTCAGGAAGGAATGGCCAGGGCTGGGGCAGGGCCACGCAGAGGGAGCACGTGGGGCGGGGTCTCGTGGCTGCAGGTGGCCAGTCCTGGGGTTCAGTCTCTCGAGCACCGCCAGGGTCCCTGCTTCAGCCCTCACTTCGCCCAGGGCTGCACTCAGACTAACAACCAAGCACAGAAACCGTCAGACCAAGAAATCTGTTTTCTACTGCACATGAGCCACTTACAGGGTCTTTGTGTCAAGGCAGGGAGGGTGGCTCCTGACCTTACTGTTCCTGCAGCGGGGTCCAGGGGTGCTGAGTGCTGGCCAGCGCAAGGACACCCCAGGGCTGCTGGGCAGAGCCATGGTGGCCATGTGTGGCTGGAGCCCGCATCAGGGCCGGGACGCCCTGAGCCAAAAGGGCTGTGGCCTTGTGTGGGGTGGGCCGTCCTGCACCCAGCACTCGGCCTCTGGCAGAGGGGCCCTCTCTATACTCAGGTCTTTCTTGCACTAATGAGGAGATGGGCACTGGCCGTGAGGTGCCAGGGAGCAGGGTTTTCATCCTGCACTGGCTGGGGCATCACCGAAGGGTCTTCCTAAGTGGAGTAAGGTCCTCAAACCTGCATTTGTTTTTCATCTACTACTTGCTCTGTGCCCCAGGTGGACCTCGAACTCTCAGCAATCCTCCTGCTTCAGCCTCCTGAGCTGGAGTCACACATGTGCACCACCACGCCTGGCTCCAAACCCGCCTTTCTTGGTTATGAACTTTAGAGCCCAGAACCTTCCCTGCATGCCCCTACCCCACTCTGGCTCCTCCTCACCTCTATGCCCTCTTCCCCACCCTCTGCCTCTCTCGAGGTGGGGTGAGGGAGCCCTCAGTGAGGCTGCGGGTCCTGCCGGGATGCCAGCTTGGGCCGATCCCTCTGCCTTCTTCCTCTGTTGGAGCACAGCCCTGGGCGTCATGCCGGCTGAGGTTTCTCTGCTGTCCCCACCCCCCCATGCAGCGTGGACACTCCTTCCAGCAATAAGAACCGTCCTCAGCTGCGGAGATTACTGTGAAATTGAACCAGTGCACTTACCAGAGGCGCAAGACTCTTGAAGACAATGTATAGTGAACATTTTTTAAGGTTTCAAACAAAAACACAAATATCAAAAGAAATAAAATTAATTTTAAAGTAGGCCTGGCTCAGACCTGGTGTTTGGGGGTGGGCTGGTGGCAGGAGGTTGAGGCTGGCGTGGGGAACTGAGGGTTGACTGTGGGTGAGTGGCTGCTACGGAACTCTCTGTAGCCTGTCTCCACCAGAGCTGGCTCAGGCCAGGAGTGTCCTTGGCGGGTGCCCCACGCCCTGCCACCTACCACTTGGGAGGAGCTGAGATGCTTTTTGGGTGTGTTTTTGACACAGGGTCTCGCTATGCAGTTCAGGGGGGCCTTAAACTCACTATGGAGCCCAGGCTGATCTCAAACAGTGATCCTCCTGCTTCAGCCTCCAGAGGGCTGGGGTCACAGGTGTGTGCTACCACACCCAGCTCATGCTTGATGTTTGACAGATGTCGAGTGTGACTGGGCTGGGCCCCAACTCAGGTCACCGCTGTGGATTTGCGGCCTGTCTCATGGGGTGACAACCAGGATGACCACATGGAGGGCCACGTGGGCTGCCGCTTCTCTTGATCAGAGGCTTTCGGGGGTGGCCGGGGCTGGAGGGGTCCTGGCCTGAGGCTGACTGCGAGCTGGGCACAGATAGCTCGTGTGCATGGGCCCTGTTTTGCACAGGGTCTGAAAGGGAACTCACCACACACATGACCCTGTGAGGGTGGCACTGTCTACATGTGGCAGAAGGACCGCAGCAGGGCTCAAGATGCTGCCTTGCACAGAGCTAGAAAGAGGCAGAGCCAGGATTTGAACCCTGGCCCCAGAGCCGGGTCTTACCGTTGTGCTCAGCCTCATCCACGTGGGACAGACATCTGGTGACCCCTGTTACTGGTACTATGACCACGAAGGACCTGTGTGTTTGTAATCCCAGCCCCCCTAGGAGACTGAGGAAGAAGGAACACAACTTCAAGCCCAGCCTGGACAACTCAGCAATACAGATCCTGTCTCAGTCAATGAATGAATCAATGAATACATGAATAAACAAAGCTCGGTGTAAAGGCCCAGGGTTCCATCTCTAGTACTACAAGAAAAACCCCTGCCACGGCGTCCTGGGTCCTGGGCAGGAAATGCCTTTCTTGCACCTCACTTCCTGGAAGTCTTCCTGCAGCGTCTTCCTGGCCTCAGACCCCTGCTCCCTCCCTGTGGAAGGCTGTCTGGTCACCGGCAGCCACAGGCTCATTCTGGGTGGGTGGGGGCCTCTCTGCAGCACTGTGGGGGACAGGAAGGCCCCGTACCCACTTTGAGCATCAGGACTTGGTTTCCTCTTTGGTTCTCTCATTGCACAAGCGCCGCAGCACCACATCCTGCCCAGTTGTTGCGCTGAGAGAATGAGGCAGGAAGTTGCATCACCGCGCTGCTACCGCCCCCACCCAGATGGCTGCTGGGTGGTGCCAGCCACTGCCTCGGTCTGGCCTGGGCTTGAGTCGGCTCCTGGGTGCTGCTGTGCATGTGTGTGTGCATGCACATGCGTGTGTGCTTGTGAACCAACAGCCAGGGAAAGCAGGGTGGTGTCAGGAGCACGCATCTTTTCCACACTATCTGCAGCCGTGGGGGAAGGAAGCACTCCAAGCTGGAGGTGTGGACCATGCAGGAGCTGCAGAGGCCGTGGCTTCCGCGTGGCACTCGAGGTCCCAAGGAAGCCTCCTGCCCCCAAGCTGATAGCGGGTTAAATTTAGAACCCAGCCTGGACCGAGACTGACACCAGGCACGGCCCAGCTGTCACAGCTCTCTCTGGGGCCCTGGCCTGGCAGGGCTGGGAGCTTCTCACCTGCCGAGAGTCTTGGGGGAGCAGCTGCTGGGGGTCTCGCGTGCAGCATCTACCACCTTCCACGCCATCCATGGCTCAGCTGCTCCCACGGGGCTCTGGTGCTTCTCCACAGGGGACAAACTCAGCATGGCTCTGCCAGAGGGATCCTGGGGTCCCAGGAGGGGACAGGTCCCTGGCTCCGACTCACGGCGGGCGACTCCTGTCAACTCCAGCTTCCTTTGCCCTGCGGCTGGCCCCACACTGGCTGGGACCTGGGAAGACCCGTCCAGCTGGCTGGCTCGGACACTCGATGACATCAGCCATGACTCCCCACTGCATCCGGGCGACACTGCCACACAGTGATGACCTGCAGCCTCGTGGCCATGCACTGTTAATCACATCTCGTGCTGGTGTGCCTGTCCTCAGAGGAGGAAGCTGTCCCAGTGGTGACTGAGGGACCCTATGAGGTCACCAGGCCAGGAAGTTGCTGAGCTGTGCTGGCTTCTGTTACCACCCCTGATCCATGCTGCCTGAGCCCCCTTGCAATGCCGGGCAGAAGTTTCCCCGAGAGACACTAAACACCGGAGACTTTCATGGATTTGTTTTTTACAGTACTGGGGACTGAAACCCCGGCCTTTGCACTGAGCTACATTTCCAGCCCTATTTTATTTTTATTTTGAGACAGTCTTGCTAAATTTTGAATCACTAAATTTTCCAGATTAAACAATTCTCCTGCCTCAGCCTCCCAGAGAGCTGGGATCAGAGACATGCAACACCATGCCTGGCTGACCTGGAAACTTTCCCATGTGAGAAAAGCTTGTGAACCACTAAACTCCGTCCCTGCCTGGGTCCGGAGAGGTAACCCCAAATCGACTCCAGTCCTGGCGAAGGCCAGTGCAATCTGTGTTCTGAGACAGCGCGGCTGGGAATGCAGGACAGGATTAGTCCCTCCAGCGGCCGAGCCCTGGCTCCTGTTTTATCAGGACTGTAGCATCAGATGCTGCCGGCGTGGCTGGGTGTTTACAGCAGACCGGGCGAGACAGGGCAGAAGCCTGTGCTATTTCTGACGGCCACTTGTCCTGCCGAGCAGGGCTGGGAGTTGCCTGACCTCACATGCCTGACTTTCCTAATCCTGAGCAGAGACGCCACCCAAGCTGTCTTCCTGGCCGGCATCAAAGAGGAGGAGGGCATACTTTGTGTCACATGTGTACACGAGATCTCACCCTGGAGACCAGGGTCATTTTGGGGACTAGAGGTACCTTTTTTGCTAAAAACTTCTTTAAAAAAAATTTTTTTTTTTTGAGACAGGGTCTCACTTTGTAGTTCAGGCTGGCCCTGAGCTCAGCCTCAAACTCAGCAGTCCTCCTGCCTCTGCCACCCAAGTGCTGGGATTACAGGCGTGAGCCACCACACCCGGCACTGTGATATGTGGTTCTGATTGCTGCTGGGTGTGAGTCACTATTGTATGTGGTTCCTGGGGGATCGAACCCAGGTCTTTGCGCTTGCAAGACAGGCCCTGGAACCACTGAGCTAAATCCCTGGCCCAAACTTCTTTAAAATTTGAGGCAGGGTCTCACTATGTAGTCCAGGCTGGCCTCAAATTTGCATCGATCTTCCTGCCTCAGTCTCCCAAGTGCTGGGCTGACAGGTGCCTTCCTCATGCTTGGCTCAGATAGGCTTTCTTTAAATACGACAGCTAAACTTGCCTCATCCAGGAGACGGAGGCCAGGCTTGACTCTGCATCAGGATTCTCAGCCTCCCCAGAAATACGCACTGGGTGCCGGTCAGGCAGTCAGTGACCCAACTCACCCATTTAAAGGGTACGAGGCTGGGTGTGGTGGTGTGCATGTACCTGTCATCACACACGCAGGAGGCTGAGGCAAGAGCATCATGAGTTTCAGCCCACCCTGGGCGACTTAGCCCTGTGTCAGGGGACTTCCCAGGCCCCTGTAGTGCCTGGCACCTCGGGCTCCTGTCCTGTCAAGGACTAAAAATGCCCTGAGGTGCCCCTGCTCCTGCCCTGCACTGCAGCTCACGGTGTCGCTCAACACTCGAGTGACGCGAGGATCGCTGGACAGGGACACAGGGTGTGGCCAGCCTCGATCCAAGGGTGCTCTGGGAAGCTGGGTATGACTTCCACTCCCTTGATTTCTCCATTTTTTTTTAGGTTTTTTGAGATAGGGTCTCGCTTTGTAGTTCAGGCTGGCCCTGAGCTCACCCTCAAACTCACATCACAGCAATCCTCCTGCCTCTGCCTCCCGAGTGCTGGGATTTACAGGCATGAGCCACCACACCCGGCACTGTGGTGTGTGGTACTGGTTGTTGCTGGGCGTGAGTCTCCATGCCCAGTATTGTATGTGGTTACCGGGAATCGAACCTGGGTCCTTGTGCTTGCAAGACAGGCGCCGGAACCACTGAGCTAAATCTCCAGCCCTGATTTCTCCATTTTTAACATTCACCGATTGATTGCAGAAGCACTAAGTTGTGCAGTCTGGGCTAGAGCTTGTGATCCTCCTGCCTCAGCCTCCCAGAGTCCAGGGATGACAGTCATGTGCCATCATGCTGGCTCCCAATTCTTTTCATCCATTGTGATGCAGTGAAGCTGTGGCAGGGACTGAGCAGCCCCGACAGTGCCAGGGATTCCGCTGGCACAGGGGATAGCGGTCAGGAGTGTGGCCAGGTCGGGTGGAGCTCTGTGTTCTTCCTGCCTCTGCAATCATGGCCCTGCAGGGCCTCAGTGAGGCAGAGCCTTCGCTGCAGCCTGGGGGCTTCCTGCCACCCGAGCCACTTCCCGTGAGGCCTCTGCAGCTGTCCTGACACAGCCTGTGGGCCCCACACCGACACAGCCTGTGCCAGCCACCCCTGCCCTGCAATCCTGCAGCACCTGGCACAGGAAGCCACTGTGAGGCGGGAGCGGAAGCTGTGAGCTCAGGGCCTGTGCCCACTTCCCTCCCGGGAGGCTTAGGGATAAAACAGGCTGATGCTGTAGCCACCTCCGAGGCCCCAGGGCACGGGCTGGAGCTCCCTGCCACTGGCCCCCACTGGGCTCTGGCCACACGGGGCACTGCCCGAAGCAAGGAGCCTCCACGCGGATGGCTGCTGCATCACCTGGGCTCTGATCTGTCCTGCTGGAATTCCTTTTGTCTTATGTTGGTTTGGTCTTTGTTTTTTCAGACAGGGTCTCTGTAGCCCAAGCTAGCCTTGAACTCCAAGTGATCCTCCTGACTCAGCTTCCCAAGTGTGTGGATCACAAGCATGTACTACCATATTTGGTGGGTAACAAAAGGTCCCAGCAACTCTATGTGTAACAGCTCCAAAGTGGTACAATCCCGTGCCCACCCAGTGAGAAGACAAATGGGCGATTATCCATCTACTGGGATATCGCAGTACTTGGTATGAAAAGGGCTGACCATTGCGACGCTCATCAACACTGAAAACTGTAAAACACTGCTGATTCAAATTAACGCTGAAACCAGACAAGGGGGCGCATGTCTGGAATCTGGCGGTCAGAAGCTGAGGCAGGGGGTTTCCCATGAGTTCAAGGACAGCCTGAACCAGACAGTGAGACGTCCCCCAAACATGAAAGAAACCAGAAGGGAGATTAGTATCAGACAAGAGGAAGAGAACGCGGGAAAAGAGAAAGGGTCTAAGGTGAGTAATGGGGCAGGACTGCTCATTCATCACACAGCCCTAAACCTGACTAATGTAGAACTACGGCAGCAAAGGGCTCCAGGTGGGGACAGTCGAGACTCTGTGTGACGCTGACCTGCCCCAGGGAAGCCCCTTCACTGTGGCCAGCACATTCTAGTGAGGCGCGGACTGGCCCACGGCTGGGGCGCAGCGTGGTGGAAGGGCTCCCACCGCTGAGAAATCCTGGCTTCTTCTGCAGCAGGGAGGACGCGCCATCCAACATTTGGATACCAGCTTGAATCTGCACCAAGTGGGTTTATAATTCAGCTACACCTGTCATCCCAGCACTTGGGAGGCTAAGGCAGGAAGATCACAAGTTCAAGTCCAGCCTGGGCTACAGAGCGAGCTCAGGTCACCCTCATCTACATAGTGAGAACCTGTCTCAAAAAAACCAAAAAAGATCTCAATATTTAGAAAGACTAACCATAGCAAGTGTTGGCTAGGAAGTGGGGCAGCTGGCTATGCCCTGTGTTCCTGGCTGGGATGGAAAACAGTCCAACTGCTTTGGGACATATTTGGTCCTTTCTTTACACTCACACAGCAGCTGCTGAGTGGCCCAGCCCACGACTCCTAGGCATTATTTACCCATAAGAACTGAAAGTGTGTGTCCATCCCAATATTTGTAAAGGAACGTGGTTTTGCGTATGACATGCATCTTTTGAGAGTCATGCTAAAGTTTCCTTGTTATTTTAAATGACTGACTCTTTAAATTTAAATTTTTTTTTTTTTTTTTTAAGACAGGGTCTCACTTTGTGGTTCAGGCTGGCCCTGAGCTCAGCCTCCAACTCACCTCACAGCAATCCTCCTGCCTCTGCTTCCCGAGTGCTGGGATGACAGGCGTGAGCCACCACGCCCGGCACTGTGGTATGTGGTACTGGTTGCTGCTGGGCGTGAATCTCCACGCCTAGTATGGTATGTGGTTACCGGGGATCAAACCCGGGTCCTTGCGCTTGCAAGACAGGTGCTGGAATCACAGAGCTAACTCCCCAGCCCTCAGTTTCTTTTTCTTTTGAGACCGGTCTCCCTAGATATGGTTTTGTTTTTCTTTTGGGGGGGACATGGTTTTGCTGTACAGTTCAGGTTGGCCTTGAACTATGTATCCTAGGCTGGCCTTGAACTCCTGGCGATCCTCCTGTCTCATTCTCCTGAATGCTGCAATCTCAGGTGTGTACCACTAGGCTTGGCCTCTGACACAGCATTTTTATTTTCTTTAACCTAGATCTTTAGTGCTAGATAGGTCCCTGAAGGACCACTTTAGCACATCATGTTCTCATCTGTCATTCAACTAAAAATATTTTCCCTTTTTATTTCTTCTTTAATCGTAAGTTATTTAGAAACATGTTACTTAGCTTTCAGATATTTGGTCCCTGAGGCTTAGACTATGTGCGGCTGGTGCTTTCACAACGTGAGGAAGAGTCTGGCAGCAGGAGGAAGGCTCTGCTCACACACGTCCCCAAATGTCAAGTCTTCCTCTTCTGTCCGAACTACTTGTGTCAGTGCCGGAGAACTCTTCCCAGCACCCTGGGGAGTGCTCCCAAAACGGGCTTGGACCTGTCCTCCGGGGCTTCAGACACAGGCTCTCGGCTCTCACGTGAAGTGGCTCCTGCCGAATGTCCTTCCTGATGCCCGTGACCGTCTGGCCACAGAGCTCACTGTCCGCTGTCCTGCTGCTGGCTCCTCATCTGCTTCCTCGGAATCCTCTCGAGCCTCAGTGGCAAAGCGGCCAGAGACTTCGTCCTGGCACCGGAAGAGACCACTCTGAGCAGCTTATTCACAACAGAGCCCTCAGGGAGGACCCACATCTGCACGGACCTCCAGGGGGCGGCTGCTGTCAGAGCGCATCCCCTTGCCCAAACCACTGCGCCACCACGCAGGGGAGTGGCACAACTACGGCCGAGGTTGGTGAGGCAGTGGCGGTTTGACGGCGTCGCCTTCCGGGGACTGTGACTCAAGGGGCCAGTGAAGGCTCAGGCTCCTCTACCACCTTCAAAGCCCGTCCCGTGCACAGGCAGAGCTCTGTGTCCTGAGGACCCTGGCCTGGGATTTCCCAGTGACCCTCACCCAGAAAAGGATGCTGTCACGTTCCTTCTGGACTCTTTAGGTTAGTCTGTATCTGAGACCTGCTGCAGGCCCACGTGACCAGCATTCGGGTTCTAACTCAGGACTTCAAAATGAAAATCCCATTCAGACCCCTAGTTGTTCGGATGTCAGGCCTGGTGTAACTCGACATCTGCAGCACCGTCCCAAGTTCCCGACCGACCAGGAGGGGTGCGCTGCTTTGGCGAGTGCAGTCTCACCGGGAGAGCTGAATGAGAGGACACTGTGCAGCCCTGGGGAGGGCGGGAGGAAGGTGGGCGACATGGCTGCTCTCCGCCGTCCTTAACCCCATCACGGCTGCAGCCATGCGGCCAAGGGCGGCAAAGCCAGCCTAGTAGTCCACCGAGGCCCTCGCTCCTTCCCCAAACTCCTCTAGGCTTAGAAAATGAAGACTCAGCTTTGTCCTATGTGAGTGAGTGTGACCTTCCAGGTCTCCCTTAGCTCACTCTGGCTGCAGATCCACGGCTTTCCTCCGCCACCCTGCCTGTCTCCCTGCCACAGCTGCAGTTCGGGGGCTGGGAGTGTGTGCACCGATCCAATCCATTCCCCACTCCCCGACCTCCCACCTGACCCCTTCTTCTACCGGCAGCCCCTCTTGTCCTGGCTTCTCACCTTCCCCAGGCCCCTCGTCATGGGGAGGACGCAGCGCGTGTGTCGCACTGAATCTGGCTTCCTTACTCAACACAGTGGCCTCAGACCCATCACCCTCCGGCGGTGACAAAGCTGTGTTCTTCTTCACAGGAGGCATGGCTGGACCCCACGCTGCTGTGCGTTCAGTCTGTGAGAAGCCCGTGTGAGGAGCTTCTGCAGCGGCCACACCGCTCCCGACCCTGTAAGGCCGCGTGGAAGGTTCCTCTCTCCAGCTCCTCCCCGCCCTCACTGCTGAGCCTGTTTACTCACTGTGGTGCTGGGACTGAGCTGGGGCTTCTGCCCTGAACCGCAGCCCGAGCCCACTGCACTTTTGGAGAGGATCTCTCTACGCTGCTCAAACCAGGGCCACCTGGGTAGCCTCCCGGCCCAACCCCCCAGAGGGCGGGGATGACAGGCCGCACTGTACCATGGCGGGCTGGCATGCTGACAAACGCTTTTGGATGGTGACTGCCAGTGCCACCATCTGTGATGCTGACAACTGTGTGGCAGACCTGATGCCACTTGGCTGTATTCTGGGGCTCTGAATGACACGAGGACTGTGGTCTTCAGAGCTGGGGTGGTGGGGCAGGGGAAGGATGGGCCTCCTGCTATCCTTAGGGGCTGGTGGCCACCCTGTCACAGAATGGCAGCGTATCTTTCCCTCTGCTGGGGCCCAGCCACACTCCTAAAACAGAAGGAAAGTGACATAAAAGCTAAAGGCCTGAGATTTGAGGGCTCCATCCCCTAAACGCTGGCAGGTGACAACCAGTTGTCTGTCAGTGCACGGTCCCTCCTGCCAGCTGTAGCAGGGCCAGAACTTGGCAATCCAGCCAGCTGGAGTGGAGGGCAAGGTGTGCAGTGGGGGCTTCGGGGCAGGGCGGGCACGGCCTACTCAGGGACACGGGGCACTTGGGGCCCTTCCCGGGGAGCAGCCTTGCACACCCCCGGCCAGGACAGGCGACCACCTCCTACCTATGCCAGGCTGAGTCTCTCGAGCCAAGCCAGCACAGGGCCCTGGTGACTGCCAGACGCTGACTGTGGCTGCCCTGGGGACACACAGCATCTCCTGCACTGGTCCTCGAGGCTCATGAGAACACACATTCCAGACACACTCGTGGAGAGCCTTCCCCAGCCCACTGCTCTGCTCTGGACACTGGGCTGCCAGGCAGCTCCGTGCTCTGACACCCCGTCACCACTGGGGGCTGCCTTTTGAGTCAGCTTTGGCCACTTTCTGATGAGTAGCTCTGGGCAACATTCCCTGGCATCCCTGACTCTGAGACAAGGTCTCCCTATGGTGATCCTCCTGCCTCAGCCTCCTGATTGCTATTCACAGGTGTGCCCCATCCTGGCTAGCATCCCTATTCAGGCTGAGAGGAACAGGTGAATGAGTCAGTTAAGAATGTACATAGAGGGCCGAGGATTTAGCTCAAGTGGTTCCGGTACCTGTCTTCCTGTCTTGCAAGTGCAAGGACCCGGGTTCGATCCCCGATAACCACATAACAATACTGGGTGTGGAGACTCATGCCCAGCAGCAACCAGTACCACATACCACAGTGCCAGGTGTGGTGGCTCACGCCTGTCATCCCAGCACTCGGGAGGCAGAGGCAGGAGGATTGCTGTGATGTGAGTTTGAGGCTGAGCTCAGGGCCAGCCTGAACTACAAAGCGAGACCCTGTGTCAAAAAAACCCCAAATAAACAACAACAAAAAACCAAACCAAAAAAACCAAACAAAAAAAGAATGTACATAGAGGTTGGGGATTTAGCTCAGTGGTTCTGGTGCCAGCCTTGCAAGTACAAGGTCCCGAGTTCGACCCCTAGTAACCACATACAACAGTGCCAGGTGTGGTCACTCACACCCACCAGCAATCAGTACCACACACCACAGTGCCAGGCGTGGTGGCTCACACTTGTAATCCCAGTACCCAGCACTCAGGAGGCAGAGGCAGGAGGATTGCTGAGTTTGTGGCTGAGTTCAGGACCAGCCTGAACTACAAAGTGAGATCCTCTCTTAAAAAACTGAAAAAAAAAAAAAAGGAACGGAAATAGAAGCTAACGTGCTGTGCCCGGCCACAGGACAGGAGGACATCTGCAAGTGAGCAGGTGGCCTGGAAGGCCTGGGGGCAGCCCAGACTTTGAAACTGATACCCGAAAGTGCAGGGACAAGGGTGTCGGGACATCCGGGCAGAGCCATGTATACAGCAGCCCTGGGCAGAGGGCTCAGCGCAAGGGCACAAGGGTGGGGTTGGCAGAGCAGGCCGGTCACAATCTGGCCTCCTGCCCCTAACCCCTGTCTTCCTCTGCAGCTGCCAGTGGAGCCCCAGAACAATGCAGAGAATCCCCGGCAGGCCTGTGGTGTGTAGGGCTTCTATTTATAAGCACAGGGTTGAACAATGTAGCAACTGCTGCTCCTGGGCTGTGCCCTCCCTGGTGACGGCTGCAGAGCCTCAGAGCAGCTCTCTGGGAGCGCAGAGGAAGGGCAGGCAGACAGCTGTAGGCACCCAGCCAGCAGCTCCCATGGGCCAGCAGCCCCACCTGTGCAGCCCGTGCCCTTCAGCCAGAGGCTGCTAGGACCCAGTCCAAGGCTGGCTCCTGCCTCTGGCGCTAGGTGGGGCTCAGTAGTGGCCCCAGCACACGTAGGCACCCTGAGTGTCTTGGCCAGAGGAATCTCAGGGCCCCGGATGAACAGCCAGGGCCTAACAGGAAGAGAAGGCAGTGTGGGCTGTGGCCCGGCCGCCGGATCCCTTGGGGGAGCAGGCGAGTTCCCCCGCTAACCTCAGTGCTCCCATGAAAGTCAGTGTCGGCACCGGCAACACAGTGCACCACAGGTGCTGGGGAAATTCCAACTCCTCCTCAATGAAGCTCAGCTCATGGGAGTGTGCTTCGTGCATCCAGCCGGCCTGGAAGAGGAAGCCCTTCGGGAGCACTTCCGCTCCAAGCAAAAGGGTTCTGGGTTCACGACTGCTTCTGACTCACGAAGCATGTTGCACGTTAAAGGCCCCACACCACCCTGAATGAGAAGGGCCTGTCGGATCGGATCTCAGCCCATCCCTCCTTTCTGCTGGGGTGGACACCGACTTCCCGCCCTGTTCAGCGTAAATGCTAACGCTCACAGGCATGGGCCAGGGCTCTGCCACAGTGAGGATGGGAACCCGCCAGGGAGGAGGAGACACTGAGGGTGGCCCGGGTGCTGCTCTTACAAGGCCAGGAAGGAGGCTTGGCTCTGCCAGGCAAGACCAGGGCGGCTGGCAGCTGTCCACCAGTCAGGGCTTCACAAGGGGCTCAGCAGATGACTTGGCCCACTTGTACTTCCAAAGCTTTTGGTTTTTATTTTGCAGTGCCAGGGATCAAACTTGGGCCCTTATGCTTTCAAAGCATAAGGCCTGGTGCCACTGAGCTAAATCCCTGGCCCCCAAAGTTTTTGTTTTGGGACAGGTGCTCAGAGAACTTACATTCAAACTCTTATCAGTGACTGCAGGAAAGCTGCTGTGCTGTAGGCACTCCCCAGGGACAGGGTTTTTAAGGTGGTTGCGACCAAAGGGTTTCCCAAATGTGGCCACAAGGAGAGTCGTGGGTCTCCCTGGCCGCCCCACTGGGCTTGCTGACATCTGCTGGGAGCTGAGTGTCGACTCCAGCCACTCAGGGGTCCAGAATCTGTCACCTCGAGGTCACTTCTGGCACAGAGCTAGGAGGCTTAGCTTCTGCCCAGGGCCTCTCCAGTGCTGCAGACCTGACCCACAAATTTCCCTGGGGGTAAGGGTGCTGACCCTGGCCACCGACCACTAGCTGGCCCAGAAAAGGAAGGTAGAGAGACTGTGGAGAGGCTGCGACGCCAGCACACATTCCTGGGGCTGCAGCTGATAGCCGTGTAGTGTTATCTGGGGAGCACAGACGACACGGGGTTCTTGGAAAGCTGTCCCAGGCCACCTCGGTGGGGATGGGGGGGGTAGGGGGCACTGCAGGTCATGGGCTGGCAGTATCTATTCATAAAGGGCCCCTGCGAGTGATGGGAGGGGAGGAGGGCCTGGGCAGTGCCACATGGTCACCACTGGGCTCCCTGCACACAGGCCCCAGGGTGGGCTCACCCATCAAGCATGAAATCACTCTGTCAAAGATGCCCCTGTGAGCAAGGGTGACAGAGGTCCCTTCTCAAGGACATTAAAGGACATACAGTAGCTTCTGAGGTTACCAGCAGGGCACATGTGACATCTCTATGTGACAAAGATCCAGGCCCAGCACTGCTGGCAGTGGTGCAGGAAGGGTCCCTGAAACCTGGTGGTGGGTGCCAAACCCCTCTACCCGCATGAGAAACCAAGGGCCAGCATCCACCCAGTGGGCCACGGTACAGGACGCCGCGTAGTGCCCCTGGTTTCCAAACCTGCTGAACCACCCAGGACCAACCTACGCCACACATTCAGCTTCTATTCAACCAGAAAACACACACCTTCCCAGCACGCAGACCTCGGATTCAGTCTCTCTCCCTGGGCCCCCATTCACAGCCCAGGACAAAGCGTGGCCATGTTCCGGGCTGATGATAACAAACTGACACCTGCTGCCCATCAGCCAGCTGTCTCAGGCCTAAGAATAAAATGTGGGCCTGAAAGAAAGAAGGACTTTAATGATAAAACTGCCACCAGGTTCTTGAGGCTGCATGGAACCTAGGGCGCAGGTGACCCATTGCATTGTGAACCCTACCGGCAACCATCCTGCTGTTAGGGTCTGCCACAGCAAGGTCCCTGCACCTGGTCACAGACTGTGGGCAGGTGTCTTTGCCAAGGTCACCCTCACAGTGCTGCGGAACCATCTCTAGGCTGCTGCCTCCTCCCAGGCCATGGTCGCTGCACGGGAGCCACACCAAGCAAGACCAGGTGGCGGCACTGTGCTAACTCCAACCGTGCTGTTGCCATCGCCTCTGTGGTGCTGTCGAGGCCTTGTCCCAGGGAAGAGTAGCCCTGGGGGTCCTGACAGGACTGGGAGCCTTCTCAGCCTCAACACACCAGCAGACACGCAGAGCGGAAACAGCAGGAAACCAACACAGACACGAGACAAGACAGACGCGTGGCAAGGTGGCTCTGGTCTTGGTCTCTGCTGTCTCCTTGAGGGAGGTGTCTCGGTGTCCCCAGGCGAGGCGCGTGGGCCCAGTTGACCGTAGGAACTGAAGGACCACGACACCAGCTCAGCTCCTCCAGCTGCTGAAGCCCTGGACAGACCTGCAAGGAAGCGCAGAGCCGGCTCAGCTTGTGTCCTGTGCCCTGACGCAGCCTGGAGGCGGGGGAGTGGCCAGGGGAGAGGAAGGGTGCCATGCGGCTTTTAGGGCTCCCTCTCCTCCACACCACGGCCTGGCACTCCTTGCGGTACCCTTGACCTGACACCTGTAAGGTTCTAGGACAAACTTGTGCCATGGGGAAAACAGAAGCGACACCCAAGTCCGGGGAGCAGTCACCTACGCCCTTGTGCACCACCCCAATGCAGGCAGACCCAGAGGGACAGGACAGCTACTTACGAGTTCGAGGGTCCAAAGCTGAATGCTGAAAAACAAGGAAAAGCTTCAGTTAAAGCACAACTATGGCACAGGCCAGGGTTCCCGCAGACTCAACCCGAGGTGTGCGGCACGGGGGTGTGTGTCTGTGCGTGTGCAGTAGGAACTGTGGGTGAGAGCTGCCCTCCACTCTGTGGGGGTGCCTCCGCGGATCCTGAGTCTCAGCGCTCCTACCTGGCCATGGCCGAGCTCTGCGCCACGCCCATCTCCCAGGCCATCCTGAGGACCTAGGGCCACTCACCAGGAAAACCTGCTGCTTTTCATTTCCTATCTCCCTGCACGGCCAGAGAAGCAAGACTGGGTCTGGGGTAACCAGCCTCAGCTGCCTGCTGTGCAGTGTAGCCATGTTAAGTTACACACCTGCCAAGCCTGTGGAGAGGCCTGAACAGGACAGGCTTGGCCCCCAGAAGCAGCAGAGCGCCGCTCGATACTTGTATCCAGAGGCCACACGAGGTGTCTGCAGTCCCTGAGGGTATGGGCTCCAGGTTTAGCTTGAGACTCATTTCCTGGAGCTTCCAAAGCCCAAGAAAAGAGCAAGTCAGTAATTTCTGTATTTGGTCAGAAATGGCACAGCTTTGCAGGTCTAATTAAAATCACCCCCAATTTTTGGAACATCTTCCCAAGCAGTCTGCTGGGCGAGCCGGTGCCTACTGAGGAAGAAGGGCGGGGAGCACGAGTACCTACCTCCTGTGCTGGATCCAAAACCAGAGAACCCACTGCTCTGGCTTCCGAAGCTGGAGTTCTGCTGGGACAGGGACCCGAAAGTAGGTGCATTCTGACTGGCAAGGGTGCCGAAGGACGTGGTGTTGCTGCTGCTTCCAAACCTGGGTTCCAGGTAGAAAGGGGCCAGGGTTAGGTGCCCTCGAGGTCAAAGGGACCATGGCAAGGTGCCCTGCCGCCCGCAAGCCTCCGTCCACTGTCGTCAGTCTGGAGTGTGCGATGCTCGAGACTTAAGGTGACGGAAGAACTGACTCCAGCCCCAGCACACTTTCGCCTGGGTTCCGGGAGGGGTCAGGGCACATGGCACAAACACCAACAGCCAGACGCCAGCCCCCATCCACCACCTGGAGCCTGTGGCGCAGGGGGCCACGGCCCCGCACTTTCTGCTCTCTCCCTCCACCGGTCTGCGCTTAGCGCGGCCGCACTATTTCTCATCTACACCTCACTCCCACCTGTCTGTCTACAGCTCCGCTCTGGAGCCTGAGTCTGCCCTGGTTGCCTCTCTGACAGTCAGGGTCTTGCTGTGTTGCCCATGCTGGCCTCACACTCCTGGGCTCAAGGACCCCTCCTGTTTCAGCCGCCCAAGTAGCCGGGACCGTAGGTATGTGTGGGCGCATCTGATGGTTCTGTTTCCCTCTAATGGTTAGGCGGGGTCTTCTGCACTCAGCATGGCCAGGCAGCTCACGGCTCTTGGGGTCCTGCCCTCTTCACACCCTGCCAGCTGGTGAGGATTCACACAGGATGCCACCCAGGCAGATGCTTCTGCCGCCGCCCGGAGCTGCCCCTCTGGCCCTGTTAAGCCTGTCCTCTCTGGCTGGTTAAGGGACTCTGCACCCAGCATGGACACTTTGTTGGGGCCCTGAGCACCCGCGCTGTGGTGGTGCAGGAGGGACACCGGAACGGCTCGCGCAGGGAGCTGGGGCGGCCCTGGTCCTCCCGCCCCACGGGCTTACCCGAATCCTCCTGCGCTGGCAGCCGCAGTGCCCTCTCCGAACACTTTGCCTCCCGTCGAGCCCAGAGGGCTTGTAAAGGCTGGGGCTGAACCGAATGCTGGCACCCCTCCAAACCCAGGGGACCCCCCGAAAGTAGGAGGGCTGCCAAACACTGGAGCAGCACCGAAGCCACCTGAGCAAAACAGAGGCGAACAGACAGAAAGGGGAGGGAGGGAAGGACGAGACGCAGAGCAGTGAGAGGTCAGATCAGAGGAGGGGAGGAGGGAGGCAGCGTCAGGAAGGGCCCCCGGCTGCAGGCAAGGCCGCGCGAGCCGCCCCAAACCCAGGCAGCCCCGTCAGCGGCACAGGCCCGGGTTCCTCATGTTTCCCAGACACCGCACGGGTGTCAGGCCTGCCGGGCCCCCACCAGGGACGCTCGCCGGGAAGCTGCGCTCAGCAGCTCCACTCCCTCCCAGGGTTATTATTAATCGCCACACTGCCAGGCTTGGGACTTCAAGAAAACTTGGAGCCCCTCTCAGAGGACCGAGAACTGGGTCACAGGAGCCTCGGGGCTGCCCGGCCCACACCAGCCCCTCACTCCAGGTATAGCGGTTTGTTTCAGAGGCTGGCTCGGCACCATCTGGGGCCGACCTGCTCTGTTGGAGGCCCGAGGGAGAAATCTAGTAACTCAGTGTCAATCAGGAAGGCACCTGCACACCCTACACTTTAGCCACTGCCGCCAGGACCCTGGAGAAGGAGCGAGGCCCATGGGCTCATGGGAGAGGCCCCCCAGCCACTCCTTCCTTTGAGACCACCTGGGTCCTTCTGAGGTTTACGGTGACTGTCAGGGCAGGTGCAGCACAACCCTACCGGTGAGTGCTGGCTGGCCAGCCACATGCTGAAGGGGGTACAGTGGCCTCGTGACCCCCGAGGGCAGGATGGCCAGGAGGCAATGACACCACTCTCTCCTCTTTCAGAAACAGAATCTGTTGGTGGAGGGAGGGCTCCGCCTTTGTGCTGTAAACAGCACACCGCTGGCATGGGCCACGAAGACCGGCGCAGGCGCAGACAGAGTGCAGTTAGCACTTCGAGGCTCCCACACCCGAGGCTGAGGCCAAGGCTGAGGACGTGTGGGGCTCGACACTGCACTCCAACACCGTGAGTGAAATTCCAAGCCACGGTAACAGAGCACTGTGGGTCACAAATACAACAGGCTGGAAAGAAAGTGCTAAAAACCTGCGATTAAATTATTGAAGACTGATCACAGCTCCCGTTACCCTTTCTTCCTAGAGATGAAGCTTTATCTAGTGCTCACACTCAATATTGTTCGGACTTCTTGGTGGAAGGGGAGTGAAAAACGAGAAGTTGGAACAATACAAAGTAAACCGAGCAAGGGGGGAGATGAAGCCACACGCGCGTGTGCACAGAAAATGCCTGAAATGACAACTCTGAGTTGCACAGCAGGTGGCACAGGACAGAGCAACCCATTCTTAAATGCAGCGCCAAGCACTTGCTTCTATTTTGAGGAGGAGGTTTTTTTTTTTTTTCTTTTTTTGAGACAGGGTCTTGCTCTTGTAGTTCAGGCTGGCCCTGAGCTCACTATGTAGCCCAGGCCAGCCTGGAAATCACAGCAATCCTGCCTCTGCCTCCCAAGTGCTGGGATTATAGGTCTGAGCTACCACACCGGCACCGTGGTGTGCAGTCATTGAGGAATGAACTCCGGACCTTATGCTTACAAGGCAAATGCTGGAACCACTGAGCTAAATCCTTGGCCCAAGAGTTTGGTTTTACTAGATGATATATCTGTGATTTTTCTTCTGCAGGAAAAACAGAAATTTATCAATGAACAGCAATGACAACTTTTTTTTTTTTTTGTGACAGGGTCTTGCTTTACAGTTCAGGCTGGTCCTGAGCTCACTATGTAGGCCAGGCAAGCCTTGAACTCACAGCAATCCTCTGCCTCTGAAGTGCTAGGATTACAAGGGTGAGCCACCACACCTGGCATTGTGGTATGTAGTACTGATTGCTGGTGGACATGAGTTACTACACCCCAGGCATTGCAGTATATGGTTACTAGGGATTGAACTTGGGACCTTGTGCTTGCAAGATAGGTGCCAGAACAACTGAGCTAAATCCCCGGCCCCCAACTTTTTGTTTCTCTGACAGGCTGACTTTGAGCTCGCAGTGATCCCCCTGCCTTGGCCTCCTGAGCTGGGATTATAGACAGTGCCGCCATCACGGCTAATGGTACATTCCTGCTCCCTGACTGGGCAGTGGCTGAACTGCCCCCTCCCCAGGCCTTCTCTAATTCTGGCCAGATGCTAGGTAGGACAGCGAGGTGGGCGCAGGTCTGACTGTCTCACCTCTACCCACAGCTCTGGGATGACGCAGGAGTGTAGCTGGGCAGGCTGGCCACCAGGCCATGCTCTCCCTGCCTCATCTTCCCCATCTTTGCTGCAGCATTCTTCCTGAACGTTCCAGACAGCAGTCCCACCACAGACCTGAGACCCTCTTCCAGCCAGAAGGGACCATCCTGCTGCTTCCGGTGTCTGTGCCAACTAGGCGGGAGGCCGAGCTCCTACTTGTGTCTACTACGATTATGCGTCTGGTTTGGCGCTGGGCCAGCTCCGGCCTCACACACACTCCTATGTCCAGGCGCAGCTTTGGGGACTCTTCACCCATCTCGAGTGTCTGAGAGGCAGTGCTTTCCATCAAAGCCCTCATCTAGGGGACCGCATCACACAGGAAAAAATATCCCAAAAGGTGGGAGACAGTTTCTCTAAGAGTGAAAAATTAAAAGCATCAGACTCCCTGATCCACCGGGATGTGAAATGTGAGTCCAGGATGGAGAACCACACATGAGAACCACAAAGAGGTGCAGAGAACGCTGTCAGGCCCCAATGGCTAACGAGCTGCCATTTCTCCGTCAGCAGTCCACAGCTGGCTTTTTAACTACGATTCGGAAGCTGGCAGCCCCTTCATTTTTAAACCACGGTGGGTGTCAGTGTGTGGGAAGCTGTGACGAAGCTGCGATGTCCATTCTGAGCCTTTTTAAGCTCGAGGGAAGAGAAGAACTGGCAACCTAAGACCAAGCCATCAGCCAGAGGCCAAAATGAGACCAGGTGCATGGGGAAGCCAGGGAGCTGCTGGTTCTGGCAGGGAGGTGGCGTGCTGGCCATTGCCGGGTCAGGCCCTTGGGGAACAGCTGTCCTCCAAGAGTCCCATAAGCTGCCTTCTCTGCAATCAGTGCCCCGGCCCCACAAGTCTCACTCAGCACATGACCCCACCAGCAGGGCTGTAGTGTAGACCTGACTCAGACCGGGCACAAAGGAGCACAGCTGAGAATGAAGAACCTGGTCTCATAACTCAACAAACTGTTCTTCAGGATACGCAGCTGTAAGCATAGGACACAGGACTGCAGAAGAGCATACACCTTATATATGAGTGCTTAAAAGTTACACTGGGATTAAAAAGCTCTCAAGAGAGAACTGTGAAAATCAACCGAGCTGTATAGTTACAATACATGAATGGTGTGCATCCATCCACATATACACATACGCTGTACTCAAAAGTGATCCCCCCCAAGAAAGCATTTAGGGGCCACAACCATACGGACACAAGAAGTTGGTGGCACCCCTCAAACTGCAGCTCGGGATGTGTTCTCGTTTCTGTTTCAGCTCTTCTCTGACTCTGGTTGTTCTGCACCTCTTCCTGGCAAGTTCTGTCTAAGGGATGCACCTCTGTAGCATATCTCAGAAGATCCCGTAAAGCGCTAGGCATGCAGTAGATACTCAGTAAATGAAGAGCACACTGGAGAATGGAGTAAGACTTCCACGCAGATCCCACTCCCTGGAGGGGACCACGCCAGACTACCTCCTTCCGGGCAGCCCTGCATAGGCAAGCACACATGCAGATGGCGAGGGGGAAATGTGGGGGAAGAGGGTGGGTACCTGCTTTATTTGGTGCAGAAAATCCAAAGCCTTGGGATGCCACACTTCCTCCTCCAGAGCTGAAAGTGCCAGTGGGCTTCTGCTCTCCGAAGGACGAGCTGGCAAATCCTCCAAAGCTCTTGGCCCCACTGTTTCCAAACAGACTGGAGGTACCTGGAGGGACAAGAAAACGTATGGAGAGTTCCGTGGCAGAAAAGGCCCCTCGCTTCCCAGCAGCTGCCCGTCATGAGATGGGGTGCACAGTAGCCTGAGATCTGGGAGCCCCCACTCTGCACATGCCCTGAGCAGCATTGCGGCACACAGGCATAGGACTTCTGAAAAGGTGCCACAGGCACAAAAGGGCAGAAGCCGCTCTGCAGAAGAATCCCCGGTCTCTAGGACAGCTCAGGTTCGGAAGGCAGCGGCTCAGCTCCTAGAGAAGGGGCCCGCATTCTCCGTGTGAAGAGCAAAGCAGCTCCGAGGCTGCAAACATGGAAAGTGATCTCAGAGCAAAGCAGCCACACGGTGGCTCCCAGGATGCCTAGGAGGAGCCCAGCTCCTGTCACTGCTGTGATGGAGTGAGGGCCACTCGGCGGGGCGCACAGTGATGGGCAAAATACGCAGCGCACATTCAAGGTGAAAACTGTTCTACACCGCGACACATTTCAGGAAGCCCGTCACTTTGAACACTCTCATCCCACTGTTCTCGCCACTTCCCGCAGCAGCTCTGGAGTCTTTTTTGTGTCTTTAGGAGATGAGATTAAGAATGCAGTGAATTCTACTGCTGAGTGCCAGCCAACAGGGAGGCAGCTCACAAAATGAGACACTGCACCCTCATCTTCTTATTCAGCAGACCTGGAACGTGGGCTGCGGGCTCCTCCCAAAGTCAGTGACCATGAGGCACGTGCTATTCCACTGAGCTAAATCCCCCGCTAAGAGTGACCACAAAAGAAATGATCTGACTCGACTCGGCACCGAGGGACCAACAACAGTCCGACTACTGAGGAGAGAGGACCCAGAGCTGCTACAGAAAGTGGAAGGGACAACGGGGTCAGTGCGCTTACAGCACAGGGAAGATCGGAGGGAGTCCTGGAAGTGTGATGTGTGTTTCTTACTATAGTTAAAAAACCCAACAATTACTACACACTCACCATATTTTTTAATCACTCTATTTACAAGAGGCTGGCAAGGCTTTCACTGTGACTTCCCCTTACTAAGAGTTTAAGTGAAACCCCAACCTTTCAAATGCTTATGCAGTGGGTCATTGTGGTCCCTCCACTATGCCCCAGTCCATCCCAACAATCAAAAGAAAGAAGGAAACCTCTGGACCCCAAAGTACTGGAACGCCAGTGTCACACCAGGTACCGGCGTTTTTCGGTAACATTTCTGGCGTGGGAAGCCAGGGATAACACACTCGTCAGCACATCTGGGTGGGTGCTCCGTGCCGCCCTGAATGTGTGGAAGCCTGAAGAGGGGCCTCAACACCGGATGACTGCCACACGGGCACTGGAGAAGAACATGTCATCAAGTGTGAAGCTCACATGGCATGTGTGACCAGCCTATCCTGACCATGGCACTCGTGGTGAAGGGCAGCATGTGCTCATGGCCACTTTTGCTGCCAGTCTCACCCCAATGGGGGACTGGGTGAGGCTGCTCACGTTACAAGTCAGGTGGCCAGACTGCTCTCTCTCTCTGTGCCACCACATGACTGCTAACCAGGGACAGGAGGGCCCCGGGTGCTCCCGAGCAGCCTGCTCTTCCCTGAATGTGCAAGGCCAGGTCTGAGTCCTTGCTGGGCAGCACGTGGGACAAGGGACAGGAAAACAGGATCCTCAGCCTTTCCTTTCTCTTGGAATTTCAAGGGCCTAGGGCAGTCTTTTCGGACCTCAGTATGGCTACCCACGTAAAATTCCAAACAATAAACAGATTCCACCGCAAGACTGGGGCAGGCCCTCCTCTCGCGGAAACGAGAGGTGGCCATGCAAAATGGGGGTGCACGATTTCAGAGGAACCATACTGCCTGGGAGATTTAAATTCCTGAGAAGCCAGGAGCACTTCGGTGTTCGGGCTTCTTTCCCTCAACCTCTCTTTAAGGGCCCTTCAGTAAGTGACCTCAGCCTGTCGGGGACACCTGCACGCCTGTGACTGCAAAGCCCCCGAGTGTCCACAGTGGAGAGTGGATAAAGGAAACAGGCAACATCGAATGACAGCAGACAGTGGACCATGGACTTCTGAACTCAATTCGTTCCCGAGGGCTGGCTGTAACTCAAGCCGGTCAGTGAAGGCTCAGGCTCCTCACCGCATTCAAATCCTCTGTCCCGTGCACAGGCAGATCCTTAGAGACATCGGCCCAGGACTTCTTAGCTAACCCCACCCAGGAAAGGATGCTGCCATGTTCCTTCTGGACTCTAGGGTTAGATCTGCAACAGAGACCATCCGGAAGCATGAGGGGTTGGCATTCCGTCATAACTTGAGACTTTGTTAGGCTGGCTGCAACTCAAAAGTCCCTGAGAAAACGGAATTCTGCATCATGACAACTGCATGTCACCGTGTCGGTGAGTGAGCCGGCACAGGAAGACACATGAGTGTGTCGCGCTTGGGATCTAAAGCTGACTCAGAGGCCGAGAGCAGCCCGGCGGCCAGCTGCGGGGAACAGCAGGGACGAGGAGGGAGAGCTAATGGGGACAAAGTGACAGGAAGGAGACGCCTCCCCGCTGCCCAACACGAGGACCTGGTCTTTCACCTGCAACCACGAGCACAACCACCACCAGGGGGTACAACTGAGGTCCCAGCACAGGGCTCCCGAGATGCGCTTCGCTTCCCTACAGGTGTGGGGAGCCTGGTGGGGGAACGGCGTCAGCATGAGCGCATGGCGAGGCACAGGTCCTTCAAGGTGACAAGGCCCAGACACCATGTCAGTGCTGCTGGGGCTAGGAGTCTCAGCAGCCTCTGGGATGATGGAGACGAAAATCCCGACTCCAAGTGACGGTGCCTCAGCTTGTCCTTGTCAGTCAGTCATGGCTCCCAGGGCCGCTCAAGCCAGGCAGCCTGGGGTGTCACTGTTGCCAGCAAAGAGCCCACTTCCTACCTATTCTGGGACCTCTACCAGCAAGGTGCATGTTCTGTGGCACAGGGCTGGGAGGCGTCCGTCCCTTTAACATCAGGCCCAAGGTCAGGGCTCAGGAAGGGACCCTGAAATTCCAGCGAGGCTTCTTAGCAGCCTTGTGACCTCTGTGGGCTCTACTCCCTCTTAGAGACGGGGACAACCACCGTTCAAGAAGTGATCAGCCTTCGGCTAATCAAGGTTAGCCCGCCCGTGAAATGCTCCAGGAAGCAAGGGCTGCAGGTTTCTGAGGGAGAGCCAGAGGCAAAAGCACAGCCCTCACCCATCCTGCAGGGAGGATCCTGTGTGGACACAGGATGAGGAAAGAGGGGACCCAGGACAGGAGGGGTGCTGAGTGGGTAAGACACTGACAGAGGGTGCTGGGCAGGGGCAGTGGTGACATAAAGCATTTCCAGAGGGGTGATTCGGGATGGATTTCCAGGCCCCAGTGGAGGAACCTGGAGCAGGGAAGGGAGTGCAGACTGTCAGGAGCCAGCGAGTCCAGGACACACTGCTCAGGCCTGGAATGGGCAGGAAGGAGGTGGGAGAAGTGGCGCTCAGAGATGCCCACTGTGCCCTGCCCTGACTTCCCCATCCTCCTCCTCCATCCTCCCTTCCTTGGACCTGTGCTTGGCTCTAGGCTTTAAGCAATTCATGTTCTTTTGCTAGCAAATCTAACACTCTTAAAATAACGGAAAGTCATTACTTCTCCATTTTCACTTATACTGCCTGTAGGCAGAAAGGGAAATCACTGGCTATCATTTAGGGCATCAAGCGCACAGCCTGGACCTGGACCTGTCCACGGTGGGGCGTGCACCATCCCAAGGATACAGCTCAGTGGTAGAGTACTTGCTTGCCTTGTGTGTGCAAGGCCCTGGGCTCCATCCCCAGGACTGCAATTAACAAAAAGAACATGAGCGCTTCCCTGAAACTACATGGAGAGGATCAGAGACAGTGGAAGGCAGTAAGCGCTCGAACCCCTCTTGGGGACTTGTGTAACTTCAGGCCACCTAATGTGATCAGTGCTGCACGCAGGAGAGACTGCATGGCTGGGGCGGCAGCGGTGGGTGCTGGCCACTCTGATGGGGCCGAGCCAGGCAGCAGCGATGGCCCGGCGGGGTGGAGGGTCTGACAGGTATATGGCATGCTCAGGCTCTGCACAGAGCAGGCCCACAACACATTGCACAAGAACACCGGTGCCTGGGGTCACCCCATTCCCACGAGCATGCTGTCAAGTGCTTGCACAGGTCTAGAGGCCGCTGCCATGTCACATCCATCTAGCTGAGCTCTAGTCTGCCCCTTCCTAGCCCTGACTCAGAAGGACATGTTGTCACAGTACGTGTCACATGGAGCCAAGCGTGCTATGTGACAGCTGGGAAGCACCACCGGTATCGAGGGCTCTCGAACCTCTACTTCCACACAAACTCACTTTTCTTATCATGTGACTTATCAAGGTCCTACTTAAGAGTTCACCTGTAGAAAGGTTTTTTTCGTGGTTCTGGGGACTGAACTTGGGACCGTGCGCTTGCAACACATACATGAAAACAACTGAGCTAAATCTCCAGCCCTGTAGAAACAGTTTTTGAAAATTATCAGATCGCTCCTCGGATCCTTTGTACTACCGCTCTAAACCGCTGCTGGCAGGTGAGGAGCTGAGGAAACAAAGCTCCTGTCCTATAACTACACGACCGAGAGAAGTGTGACTTCTGACACACAATCTTTCCTTTACGTCTTACTAGGGTGGCTGGGGACATCAAAAGAACTCGCTCCTGACCTAAGAATCCAGAGCAAACAAGGATGGAATGCACCACCTGTCACTATTAGGGAAAACCACGAGGGAACACAGCTCACAGTGCATTTTAATCTAACATGGGACAAGCGGGGGTGGGGGAGGTTGGCTCAGGGTCAGGCTCAGGGACTGTGATGGAGATGATGACGGGCGCCCACCTTCCAAGCTCAGCACCATCTGCAGCGAAGACATACCTTTAAAACACACACTGAATGATTTAAACGGATTTTTTTCATCTCTAATCATGAATACCCAACTCAGTAAAGAATCTCAAAAGTGAGCTGGAGAAGTGCTAACAGGTAACACGTTCAGACATGAAGAAAACAGAAAGGCAGGCGAAGAGAAACACAAGGCCTCCGTTCCACGCAGCTGGATCTCACAGCAGATTCAGGCACCGCAGCTCTGATGGAGCCACGTGCTACCTTCCAAACCCACGGCTGGCGTGGCTGCCCCTTCCTTCCTGCCTGTCTGCTCCAGATTGCTTCAAATCATCCCAGCACTAATAAACACAGCGAGCTGGGCCTCGGGAGGAGAGGGAGAGCTTGTGTGCTGCAGCTGTGTCCTTCCATGGTGACACAGGCCACTGCACAGAGACCCTAACGATGCAGCCACAGCAGAACATATCGCATGGGCAGGTACTGTAAAGGGGCCTTCTGGATCTTGTTCTTCCCTTTTATACTTGTGCACGAATCTTGGATAAAAACACAAAGATTCCCACGGCACAGGGCACCAAGGGACTGGGGAGACCTGTCACTTACTTGGGGTGGCTGAAGACCCGAAGCCCCCACTGGTCGAGCCGAATGGGTTTTTGTTGGCTGCATCCTGGCTGGGTTTTCCTCCAAGGCCACTGAAGAAGCCTCCGCCCCTTCCAGTGTTTCCAGCTCCAAACACGCTCCCACCAGAAGGGGATGACTGCTGCAAAACAAATGGGGCGGGAAGCGGAAGAGGATGAGAGGTCCCTGCCAAACCTAGGCCGTGTCCGCAGGAGGGGCCTGCGCTGTCCACATGTGACAAGCAGAGTGCTCGGATCCGCTCTGGGAGGCGCTCACCCATGCCCCAGGACGAGCTTCGCTCGGGACGGCTCCCTCTGCGCCCGTGGCTCCCGGCAACACGGCTCTGGGAGGTGAGGACTTTCAGTGTGCATGTGCTCCGCTCCCTGCTGTGCCTGATTCAGGGCCGGGGCAGGAAGACCAACGTCATGCACGAGACGCCAAACAGTTTGGAAACACATCGACGCCTCACGAGGACCACTTATTCTGAACCCTCCGACATGGGACTGAACTCCATCAAGCGATGGTGAGTGATTTGCAGTCATTTCTCCCCATTTATGAGCTCGCATTTCGTGATGACTTTCCCAGCCTGTGGAGAGCTTAAATTAGCCCATTGTTGAGATGATGACCATCGCTGAATTCTGGCCAAGTCTGCAAATCTTGTGCTCGAGGATGCTGCTAACTCAGGGCGCACGCTGACTCAGAGGCATGCACAGGCAGTGGCTGCCTGCTTTCTGTCTGGAACTGGCCTTCAGGACGGTCAGCGCAGGGCTGGGCCCAGAATCCACTCTCATTCGTGAAGCTGGCACCCTCTGGCCACTAATAAGGAGAGATAGGGTTTCCAAGAGGGGTGTCACAGAGCCTAGGAGTCACCAACTATCCACCTTGAGATGCTGAGCAAATTCAGTGCCTCTGATATCTAATCATGTGCTCAAAAAGGCTGTTGCTCAGCTGCTGACAAGGGTGCTGGGCCAGTGACAAGCCCCAGTGCTCGCCACCCAGACAGTGGATCTCCCAGCCGGCTGCCTCTGCAACGATTCCCCAGGACTAGCTGGCAGCTCTGAACTCTACCATGGACTGTTCCTGCAGCAGCTGACGTCAGAGTACTCATCTGCTGCCCGGTGAGAGACCCCAAGACCACATCCCCAGGTCTCTCTTCACCCTCTGGTGCAGCACAGACCCTGTCTTCTGCGCCCCAGAGATGACAAACTGGCTTTCAGTGCACAGCACCGTACACAAGGTACGTGATGATTTCTCTTTAAAAACTAGGAATCCAACTATAAAAGCAAAAGACACAGCAGCTGGCCAACTTTCGAAGCCATGCCACCAAATGCACAAACGCACCAGGAGCCAGGTCTTTCAGCTGTCGAGAGGCTGCACTTGCCCTGAGACAACCAGCACTCCACGGGGCTCAGCTGGGTCACCAGCAGGACGTGATACACACTGGCTACCCGGAGGGCAGAAGTGACCACATACTGCCCCCAAAGAAGGTGGACGGAAGCTTCTGAAGTTTCTTCAATGGGTTGAGAATTCCTTTCATTTCACTTGAAATAGGCAATACTTGAAATTATAGGAGATCTCAAGAATACCCAGAAAGTTCAGCTCCCCTTGCTCTGCTGTTGAACTTCTCTATTTTCTTTTAAACTTCTGATGTCAGATTTAAACCTCACAGATGGAGACTTTGCTTTTTCAGCGTCTCTTCTCCTGCTGAGAAACCACGTCTGGTGGTTCCAGCAGTGTTTTCCTACAAATCCCCATCACTTTAGTCTTGGTCTCTAGTTCCAACACTCACATCATCTTTAAGTCATTTTCTGCTGACTTTAAAAAATATGACTATGGGGTCGGGGATTTAGTTCAGTGGTTCCGGCGCCCACCTTGAAAATGCAAGGGCCCAGGTTCGATCCCCGGTAAGCACGACAACGCCAGGTGTGAAGGCTCACGTCCACCAGCAGTCAGTACCATACTACAGAGCTGTGTGTGGTGGCTCACGCCTGTAATCCCAGCACTCGGAAGGCAGAGGCAGGAGGACTGCTGAGTTCAGGACTAGCCTGAACTATAAAAGTGAGACCCTATCTTAAAAAAAAAAAATCTGACTGTGGGTTCCTGAGCCCCGCCCCCCCATCTGTGTGGATGTGCATGTCTGGGGAAACACGGAGGACTGCACACCAGGCAGTGCTCTCTGAGGGAAGCTAGCGTTTTCTCCTGTAGCTCAGAGCTCTCTGCTGTCCACAGGTGGGTGAATGGGGCTGCTCAGCTCACTGCTGCGCTGCACTGACAGGAACAGGGTAGACAACTACGCTGGAGAGGTCAATGTGGGTTCATTAAGTGAGGGCAGGAGGAGGACATTAGGCCCTGGAAGCTCTCCCTGCTTTTTAGGCTGCCTTTACTTCCCCTTCTTAGCCTAAGTGGGGAAAGAGTGGTGGGAGGGTATTTATGCCAGGCAAATTACTGTTGAACTTGCAAATTTTTGAGATCCCAATCTGGTTTGTTTTTTGTTTTTTTGAGACAATGGTCTTGGCATCTAGTTCATGCACTAGCCCAGGCGGGCCTCAAACTCCAGGTGATCTTTCTGCTTCAGCCTCCTGAGAACTGGCATGATAGGCATGCATCAGCCTGCCCAGCATGCTGATTTTTTTTTTTGATCAATTTTATAATTCACATACCATACAATACGCTAATTTAAGGTGTAAAACTCAATGGCTTTTAGTATTATCAGTTTCAAAAACCATGGGAAAGTATATGTAACATAAAACTTGCCACTTTCCTCATTCTTAAGTGGCATTAATTGTACTCACAATGTCGTGCAGCCACCACCACTATTTCTAAAACTTTCTCATCATCCTACCAGGAAATTCTGCAGCTACTAAGTAACAATTCTCCAACTGCTCAGTAATCATGAATTCACATATTCCAGAGTGTGCACAGAAGCTTCACTGCTGTCCTCCTGCACCCAGCTTCTCTCACTTAGTAGTTTTCAAGGTCCACGCACACGAGCACAGATGCGAAGCCCCCCGTCCTGACTCACATTCCACTACTGTGTGTATCACTTGCGTTTATCTGGTGGTCCGTGGGCAGCAGGTCTGCTGTGGGTGAGGCTGGCTGACTACAGCACAGAGATCCCTGCTGGATCCTCTTTGGACCCTCTGCACACACAGCTTGTGGAGTCACTGGACCGTGTGGCAGGAGTGCT
>PVIR01004591.1:0-77907 GCA_004026965.1 Petromus typicus
ATGTATTTCTCTTTTTTTGATCATCTCCTTTTCCTCTTGGCTCTCTGCCTCATTTAAGCTTTGAGACACGTATTTATTTACTAGGGGTTGAACCCAGGGCTTTAGCACTATGCTATATCAGAGACCCTACCATTTCAATATGTATAATATACATATGAATACATATATAGTTAGGATACTATGGCAGATCTGCGGAGAGAATGGTGATGTGGACGAGGGTGCTAGTGACGATCTGTGGGAAGGCAGGATCTGAACTGGGTTTAGAAAGAGCTAACAGGATTTTCTGGAGGGTTGGATATGAGGAGCAAGGGAAGGAATGACGGAGGTCTCCACTCTGATCTAAAATGGAGGGAGAGGAGAGAGTTTTGTTGGGGTTCAGGAACTCATACTGGGTCATATAAAGTTTGAGATGAAAGGTGGCATCAGAGACTGACTCAGTCCATGGCACATATCACTAGCATCTCACCCCGGGGACAGTCTGAAATTACCCAGGAAGTGAATAGAGGTGTAAAACAGGAATGGTCCCAAGACTGAGTTGGGAAAACTCCAAAATGTAAAGAAGGAGATAAGAAGGGAAATGAGAACGAATCTGAAAAGTGGACTAGACAGAGAGCAGCCAGAGAGGGCGAAGGAAAGACCAAGAATGCTGATACCCCAGAAGGGTAGGAAAGAGCCTCTCCTGTGATTCTCCTAGGAATGGATATCTTAGATGCAATAACAAATTTCAGAGATACGCTTTCCCACCTTTCAAAATAAGTTTATTTAAGATTGTATCCTCTGCTTTTATGAATAACAACCACATAGTCACATTGGTACTTTTTTACCAGTATATAGCAGAACAGAGATTAGAAAGGATTGTAGGAAAATTTACAAAAGTCCTTGAACAATTACTTTAGATTAAAACTAATGTAATTTCCCTAAGAATCCACATCCTATAAAGCAATATTGAACTTCATGAGAAGGGGGGGTTATTAATTACTACAAGATACAATATGGGACCTAATATGGCAACTTTGTCACTTTGTTGAAACAATCATTTATTTGCTCATTCCAATGAGCAAATTTGAAATTCCATTTCAAATATAGTTTCTACTATATTTGAAATTATTCTTATTTGCTATATCAATGTTTTTTGTTATTTTCATAAAGGCAAAAACAGGATGAGCAGCTTTATAATAACTGGGTAATCTAACAATGCATAGGGTTTTTTGTTGTTGTTGTTGTTTTGTTTTGTTTTGTTTGAGACAGGGTCTTGCTTTGTAGTTCAGGCTGGCCCTGAGCTCAGCCTCAAACTCACATCACAATCCTCCTGCCTCTGCCTCCCGAGTGCTGGGATTACAGGCGTGAGCCACCACGCCCGGCACTGTGGTTTGTGGTACTGATTGCTGCTGGGTGTGAGTCTCAGCACCCAGTATTGTATGTAGTTACCGGGGAATCGAACCTGGGCCCTTGCGCTTGCAAGACAGGTGCTGGAACCACTGAGCTAACTCCTCGGCCCCAATGTATAGGTATTTAAAACTGATGAGTTCAGAAATGTTATGTTTGGTAGCAGTGAGAAATAAACAGAGAATACAATGAGTTCAAAGTAAAAAAGGTAGAAGATCTGCATAATCCAATCCGGGGGGCAGGCAATACTACTATCAGTTTAAATACTTGGCTTATTTTCACCATAGCAAGGAATAATTTATCTATAATATTCTCAGCTTATTCCCTTTTTTCCATAACTACTTAATATATTCTTGTTCTTTTAGCTAATAAGTTAGGATACTGCCTCCATTTTAGTGTCTCATAAAAAGTGAATTCTTTGTGTTCCTCTTCTCAAAGTATCAATCTTTAAAAAGATTGTGTCGACTTTGTGCAAGGCACTGTGCAAGGTCACCTTGTGGAGACTGTCCAAGAGGAGCACAATCCTTAACCTCCGGGAGCTCACAGGTTGTGGATGAAAATGAGCAAGTGAAGTTTGAGAAACACTGTTATAATTATGAGTTTGTGCTTGGAGAAATGGATGATGAAAAAGAGGTTAAGAGTGAGACAGGGAGTTTTCTCCTTTAAAGTAGACGCCGGAAGTGGACTTTGACTTCTTTGGGAACCAGAGGAGCTGAGAAGGTGTTCTAGGTAGAGTCTGAGTAAAGACATAAAAGAGTGCAAGCCGACATTAAAGAAATAATGATACTGTGGCGAACAGGCAAGAGGAAGAAAGAGGGGAAGGGAGTCGGAGGTGAGGGACAGAAGAGGCGGGAGTCATTTTTCAAACCGGTGATAAAACATGACAGCCACTAATATTGACATATCACTCAAATAATTTGTTTCCTATATACTAACATGTACAGTCCACCAACATTAATATATATGCATAATTAAGCTATCATGAGCAGGTGAAGGATACTGTGATTTGTGGAAATAGCCAGAATAAGTCTCAGGGTTTCATCTCAGGTTTAAGTTTGTAATTTTTAGTTTCCTAGAGGCTCTGGACCTTCAGAAAATCAGAAATTAATCTAATTTTTACTATTATTCAGACTTGATAGCTAAATCAATGTAGACAAAAAAGGAAGGATCATATGATGAACTGAAATATATATGGGCGATGATGGAATAGATGATAAGAGGAAGTGTTAAGTAGAAATGAAACTTCAAAAAAATATACTGAACACTTGCTAAATTTATAAATACAGCTATTCAAAACATTCAAGGCTAAGTGTTCAAGTTAAGGATAGACAAAAGTAAGAGTTATTTCACTGTAATACCTTAATATCCAATAATTCTAAGTTTTAAATAAGTTCTAGATTTGGTTTAAAATCTGTAATTTTGGTTACTTTGTTGTCATGGGTTTTGTTTTTTGTTTTGTTTTGTTTTCTTTTTTTTAGCAAAAAAGGAAATATGGAAGAATTTAGAAAAGGGAATTAAAGAGCAAGGACCTAAATATATATTATACTAATTCTTGCACTTCCTTTTTACAAAGTTACTGTAACTAATATATCCATTTTTAATCTCAACTGAAAAAAATCCTTTTACTCCATGTCACTTGTATTAAAATGTATAGCTAAATATTATTTAAAATTGAAAAACATATAGTGAAAAACCTCAATAATAGACTAAGTGTAGTATCAATAATTTGTGCTTCTCTAATACATATAACCCAACAGCATTAACATTCTGTTGACATAGAAATAAAAATGACGTTGGGGATTTAGCTTAGTGGTTCTGGCACCTGCCTTGCAAGCACAAGAGCCTGGGTACGATCCCCCTGGTAACCGCATACATCAATGTCAGGTACGGTGACTCATGCCCACCACCAATCAGTACCACACACTACAATGCTGGGCATGATGGCTCATACCTATAATCCCAGCACTTGGGAGGCAGAGGCAGGAGGATTGCAGAGTTCGAGGCTGAGTTCAGGGCAGGCCTGACCTACAAAGAGAGACCCTGTCTCAAAATGATTAACATAAAATAAAAATGATTTACTCTAATAAAACAAAATCTTAGTATGATTTTCAGATGTAATAGAAAATATAAAATACAGTGAAAAGGCCAGAACATGTGGTAAAAATAGAAAAGGTACTTAGGATTATAACCCATTAGGAGGAATCTGTTAAGCCGGGAGCCCCAGAGCAAGACAGAATCTGATTTGTCTTGATATTCTTGTTATCAACTATTGAAAGACTGCCATAGTTTAGATCTGAGATGGCCCCGAGGTCTGTGTATTAAAGGCTTGGTGCCCAGGTCTGTTCTTCTGGAGGTGAGGGAACCATTAGGAGGTGGGGCTTTGTGCCAGGTTATTGGGAAGGTGTCTGGTAGAGGACTGTGGGCCTCTGTCTTGACTCGCTCCACGTCCCCTCCACTCCCTCACGCCTCCAGGCTCCTGTGCATGAGAGTTTTGTTCCACTACCTGTTTGACATAATGAGTCATCTCAGACCAAAAGCATGGTACCAATCATAAATCGAAACTGCCAAAACTGTGAGCCAAAATAAGTCTTTTTCTCTTTATAACTTGTCTCAGATATCTGCTGTACAGATGGGGAGCTAACAAAATAGATAATTTTAAATGATCCACACTATTAATAGTTCTACACACAATGAAATGTGGATTGGAAATCTTACTCTTTCTTAATCTCATCAGAGAAAAAGAAATATAGAAGCAAGTGCTGGGCAGTGTTCAGCAGTAAGCTTGGCAGTGGTGAAATCGGTTCAGTTTTTCCACTGTGAAGCCCCTGGCCTTGGGCTTACCCCTCAGATTTTCTGTGCCCCGGTTTCCCAACCACTAATTTTGCATATTTTTCTTGGGAGCTATTGTTACTTTGTTGATTAGATCAGTGTGGCACATGATAATACATCCAGAACATCAAATAAGGTGATTTTTTTTTTTTTGGTGAGAATTTAATGAGTTAATTATGGAAATATACATTTGAATTTAAAAGTATCATACCCAGTTTTTGGCAAATAGTTGGTTTTGTTAGTGAATAAAAACAAAGTCATACTTTGAAGTATAATTATTCTTAAAGTATTTGATTTTTATAAGTAAAAGTCACATCAGGAATAAACTTCTGTTTTTTAAAAAGAGAACTCAATTATAGCAAATACCACATGTGGTTGATAATCTGTTTCGAAGATAATTACATTCAAATGTCCCCACCAGGCTTTTGCTTCTAGCATCATTCTACCTATACCTGTTCAACTTTTCATCTTTTGAAGTTTAGATCATGAGCTCATGTTCAATATGGTTTTATGTCCACAGAACATCCTGGAGATTTAACTCCAAATCCAGGTGAGTTTAGGTGTATGGTTACTTTGTTCTTCCACCAAGAGCCCAAGTTCTGATGAGAAATGTCTTTGCCATCTTTCTCTGTTCCTGGTGGATTATTTTTACTGAGTGAGTCACTCTAGCCTCCTACTTTGAGTTTTACCAGAAGCCTTTTATCAAAGGGCTTCTCCTAGATACTCTACCATCCATCTTGTCCAAAGGGATCATGTAGTATGTTGGCTATATTTTTATGCCAGAAGACTTACATTAAGTAGATAAAGAAGAAGAAAACTTGTTTTATAAAATTAAACTTATTTTGGTGATCATAGAGAAGACATATTTAAAATTTTCTACCATTGATATAGTCACTACAAATCAGATATTTCAAAAGGGCCTCTCAATATCATTGTTAAATCTTGTTTTTGAGAACATCTAGGCTGTTCAAAAGTTGTGTTTACTAGTGTCAGAGCTTTAGTACAGAATCATATTGAGGTTTCGGTTCTGACTGTTTCAATTTGCATAAAATATAGTTATTCCCCAAATCAATTATTAGTGTATATTTCCTGTGACAATGGCAGGGACTGATGCTAAGCATCTTTTACATTTCACATAATATATATTTTTCTAAATAAATATCTGAAAGTGTATCCTCAGATGATTAAAATATATGGACATTTAAATTTTACTACTAATGCAAATGAACTTAAATAGAATGAAGCACACAGGAAAGAATTACAACTAACCCAGTAAAGATTTTATTGTAGACTACAGAAAACTACTTGCCAGCAATCCAGGTAAATACTTTGTTACAGTTATAGCAAAATCTTATTTACTTCCTGCATCTTTGAGAACACATTGCATCTTCCAAACACTGAAAAATTATTCTCTAATCCCTTCTTACCTAATCCTCCTCCAATAACCTTACCCGTAATGAATTACTCTTCTTCTGTAGTTCTTTATTAAGACTTGTTCGGAAGATTCTATACAAGAAATGCTTAATCAACAGCCCTGGTACAAGTATGTACTTTGTAACAGTCTTAGGTCACAGAAATAGCACATGATGTCCAATCTTTTAGTAAACAGTGTCGATTTCCAAGGTGAGCTGAAATTCAGTAGAGATGTGTATTTTTCAAGATCTGTTTATCCCAGTCCCAGTAGTTACTGCAGTCGTGCAATGAAAATTGTTTTACAAGCTGATTAAAATGAATACTAAGGGCTAGGAATTTAGCTCAAGTAGTACCATGCCTACCTTGCAAGTATAAGGGCCCGAGTTCAATCCCCAGTACTGAAAAAAATTTTTTTTTGCTTTTGGAAAGATTTGTTATAAGTGACACATAATTAAAAGTAGGAATTATAGTAGGTGTAGCTTATGAAAGCAATATTGTGTGAACCTTTAGTCTCCAGATCATCTCAGAGAAACTTCACTTTACATCAAAAGATCAGTTTTTTTATTTCATATAAAAATATGAAAGTTACTTTATGATTCTCTACTATGATCATTCTCATTTTTTCCATTTACTAATAAACAGAATCAGAATAAGTATGGGGATTTCACTATACTATTCAAATAATACCTAATGTAGCACGGGGTAATAAAACCTTGCAGACTTACATTACTTTAACATCAAAATGAACAGCTATCATTTCCTTATCATTTAGCCACTATACTAAGGTCACATTGGAACTTTAAGAAAGCATTATGAGAGAGCAACACAAAGTCTTTTCTGTCATCTAAAGCCTAAAAAAGACCTAGGATAAATTCCTAATCTATCTTCTACACCCAAAGACAAATCTCCTTCATAGGATAAGGATAACAATTTTGCCCTAAGTAGATCATTAAATCATTAGAAACAGATAAACACTGAAACGAACATTGCATGGACAAAGAATGAAGAAAACTTTTGTAACTTGAAAGAAACTCAGTAAACAAATCAATATTTCGTGGGAGATTTGAGAAGATATCTGACTTATTTATAAGCAGACTGAGCCTCCGAAAGTCTCCATTTTTCCCAGAGAGCTGAAATTGGCAGCAATTGTGAGTTCTCAACTTTCTCACATTGACTTAATTTGTTTTTCTGGATTCCACCTTGGGCTGTCCTTGCTCTCAGGCTCAGTCAGCCAAGTTTGGAGGAAACAGCTATGTGTTCACTATTGACATAATCTGAATTATGCCTTGTTCTCTGAAAGGATAAATAAACCTACCATTTCCCAGCTTTTAGAGAAGTTGGCTGGCTTGGAAGGAGTCGCTATGGCCAGCCAGTCTCAGGGAATCCACCAGCTCCTTCAGGCAGAGAAAAGGGCCAAAGACAAGCTAGAAGAGGCCAAAAAAAGTGAGTCTCACCTGTGTGGGGTTTGTCCAAAATGGACTAGGAAGGCACCAGGTGCGGGGAGATGAGCCTGGGCTTCCTGTCCAGGCAGATCCGGGTTTAGAGCCAGTTTTACTATGTTCCTTAGAAGCCGCAGGAGTTCACTGAAAAACTACCCAGCCACATGCTCCATACTCTATCGCAAGATGAAGCTTTCTCATTCTGATCCATTTGGGAGACTGTTTACTAGGAGAGAATATGGCGATATCGTGGGTAGAGAAACACGGCCTCACACCCTGGCTCTGCAGCTTCCTGAAGGCTGCCATTCCTTCCTTGGTTTGTTAGGACTGCAAAATGCTTAAGAGGTGGACCACTCCTAGAGTGAACCTGCTCCCTAGAGCAAATGACTGATTCTTCTAAAGCCTGAACTTCTATTTCCATAGAATTGCAATAGTGATATTTAATAGTCATTCTCGTCCCTTTCTTGGTAGTTTTAGGTATCCAATATCTTAAATTAGTTCCACTTTAATCTTAGTCATGTATCTTTCTAAAATCAACATAAGTCTTTCCTACTTTCTTTGATATTCATAACAGCTAGATGAATAAGGTATTAGTGTGATCCTATTTTATGTATGCAGAAGCTGAAAATTTATTATTTGCCTAAGGTTATTTTTAAAAATAGAAAAGGTGGCAGAGATACCATGCTCAGTACCTCTTGTTTACTCCCACCGTGACCTTGACTGAAAAGGGGGAGAGCGACACCTAGACAAGTCGTGCTGCTTGCCCCAGGGGACACAGAGAGTAAGTGGGAGAGATGGGATTTAGAAGAGATTGGATTCCTCAGTCAAGATCTTAACCCAGGCACTAAAAGAAATTTGCATAATTTTTATAATAAAATATGTTGCAAATATGCATCTTGAAGACAGGTTCTGTAAGCCAGGATCTACATATTTTTTTCTTTCCATCCTATTTCATATCACCTCTTATTCTGTAGTAATTTCTTGTGTCAGCCACCTCCTTCGTGGCTGTCTTGCCTCTACAGTTAGATTCAAAGTTGAGGTAAATCATAAGTTTTATGATTATTTGGATGAATATAAATACAGAATTACAGTAGGCTCTAAAAAGTTTATTTAACTGCATTGAATGGAATAGCAGAGGAAGACATTACGGTGAAAGGGAAGAATCAGTCAGGAGGTGTGCACTTCTTAGTCTACTGGGGGTTTTGACCACTATATAAAGTTCTTCCCCCTTCTTAATGAATTTCATTTCCTGAACACCCTGGAATGTGGGCACAGCCTCCAGGTGGAGGTGGCAGCCAAAGAAGGAGTAGGAAAAAGATAATGAATACAGGTTTTACCTGCTTTTCAGCTTATTCTACAGTAACCCACAGAAACAGATTCAGGACAATATGAAGGCCATCATCACATAGAAAGCAATGCACAGCAGGACCGGTGAGTTGAAGCCATATAGGAGCTCCTGGTTTTTGTTGAAATTTGAGCCACACTTAAATGTTCCCGAAAAAAGAAATCAAAGTATTTACAGTGTCATGATTATGCTGTTAAGGGAAGAAACAAAAGATCAACAGCGAGCACATATATAATCAATATATTCTGAGATTCAAGTGACTCTTGCTATTTCCTTTTTCAAAGTCACTATGGAAACTGGGAGTAGGAACTACTAAGAACTACAACTCCACAATGGGGCAAAGCCAAAACTGCTTTTTATTCCAGTCTGGGGGCTAACTTAGCTCAGAAATCAGAATTTAAATTTGTGCCCACGATGTTTATCACATGTACTAAAAGTACATGTTTACCTTCTCTGTGTACCTTGTTCATGAATTTTCAACCATAATAATAACGTGAGTTCCAAAAGTGGCTTACAAAATATTTTGACTTTCAACAGCCAAGCCCTGCTGCGCTCAGTTTCATAGCAAATGTCAGTGTGTCCTCTCGACCTCAGAAGTCACAGGCTTTAGAACAATTTTCACTGGATACAAATTGTTTCCTCACATCACTGTCAGCAGTTCGCAGTTAAAACCGAACGTCCTACTGACTAGTTAAGTGTCCTACCGCAGAATAGGTAGACTACCCTGTACAGTCAAGGTGCTGTAACTTCCTTCGTATTTCAGAAGTTTCATCTCGCTCATCTATCCGATTCCTGAAGAATTAATTTGATGCCTCCGAGCTCCATGCCTTCTTGGTGCGAGCATGATGAACAGGCCCAGATTCCTCCCTGTGAGTTCAGTACTGAAACGAGAGAAAGGAATAATGGCGTGAGAGGCAGAAGTCGTCATCGTTTTCGCAGACTTATATGTTTCTACTTTGTCTGTTTTCCATAAGCTTCGTGTGCAAACCTGGCACCGTGAGGCTGCTCAGAGAGTCAGAATAGGGGTCCATAAATCACAATAGTTCACGCCTGGTAGAAGGTCTGTATGGCCTTCTCTTTCTTAAACCCCTTAATTTGAAAGTCGGACGTCCAAGAGTCTGAATAGGAATTGTGAATATATATATTTTAAAAGATTAAAAAAGGAGATAAGGAGAAAGACGGGAAAAACCCATAGTAATCCGCATTGCTAATTGTTTTAGAAAAGTCCAAGATGAAGAAGGTAGCACTAGTCCTACTGCACTGCAAAATATTAATATATTCCGTTAAGAAGGCTCCCTCAGACTGCAGGAAAACTGTGACAGAGTACAGTCCATGGTATGTTCTGCCTCAAGGGATACACAGGAGGGCCCGTGGACCTGTGCTGCTAGGCACCTCCCTGTGATGCCTCTAGGAAGGGGATTCACAGTCCTTCCCTCAGGGGCCTCTAGCTGCCGACAGAGGAAAGGGCTGCGGACAGGATTCAAAAGTCAGCCCGTGAGGGGTGCAGCGTTTTCACTCTAAAACCTATGTTCCTCAGTCTAAGTTATATAGCACCGCTGAGCACCGCTTTTCATTTTTTAAAAACAGTAAGAGTAGATGTTATCTTATATAGGTGATAACCCAACTATTGGAAAGATAAGAAAAATATGAGATAGTAGAGTACAAAATAAGTACTGGAGAGTTGGTTTTCTGTTTAGCATGTGTTATTTACATTGTTGTAACAACAACAGAAGAATGAAATAGATCAGAACAATCTGGTTCCATTCCTTTTCCCTCCTCCCGCAAGTTCTGGGTCGGCTTCGGATAAGATGATGAAGGGTCAGCTGTTTATCTTTATTCACTGAATAGATCACACTGTGTTTATCAGTTTAAAATCTCACACACATTTTATATGTAAAACAGTCCTTAGCACACTTACATGAAAGCATAGTAGATAGGTTTGCATTAAATTATCTCAGAGTTAACATTTTTTGCCCAAGACATTGTTCCTTAATGGAAACATAAAAGAAGGCCAAGTGATCTGTACTTTTACAGTAGGACGTCACAGACCTGCCCTGGAGATCCGGATTCAGGATATTAAACTGAGCCTTCAATCTGAGTAATTTAAAAAATCCAAACAACAGCAACGATGGGAGGAAAAGACTTGTTTTTCCAAATTGTGGCAATTTTACCTTTGGTTTTGATGTTTTGTGAAATGTATACCCATTTCAAATTTGGAAAATTCTACAGCTTTGCACAAATACTGCTGGTATGAAATTTTCAAATACTCTGGACTCGGCATCATGTAAAAAAACCACCTTTCTGAATCATTTCTCAACATGCACTATATCTTCTCTTACAAATAAATACTCAAGCCTTTTACTTCGAAGGAATTAAACAGTCTGTGCTTAACTACAAATGATAAATTGAATTACAGAATACACATTGAAAGATATGGTCAGCAAATATAAAATCTCCAAATATGCATGTAAACAAACAAACAAACAAAAAACAGAATAAAGAGGAATATTTTTTAAACATCCTAGAAGCTATAGAAAATGATGGCACAAGTAAAGGGTACCACCCTCTAGTCTTCCAAAGAAACAGTGGTCTGTTCTGGCTGGAGCCCTGTCTGAGAGTAACCCAACTGCTACTTTGTAGGTGAGAGGACCCATCAGGTTACCTCATCTTCCTGTACCTGCTGTTTATTTTTTGTTTGTTGTATTCAGAGTGGAGATACTAATAGTACTCACTTCATGGAGCCATCATGAATAACAGATATTTATAAGAGACTTAGGACACCATTGGGACATACAAGGCATCCAACAAATGTTAGCTATTCATTTGTTTTAAATCTTTAATAAAGATAATTCTTTTTCGAGGCTAGCAAAAGAATAGATTTATGATAATTATACTTTCATACAAAACATGCTTAAGAATATATTTCTACTTTCAAATTAGAAATAATTGGATGTGTAAGACATTAACCATCAATTTTTTTCTGTAAATCAAAAATCATCTGTCTCCAAATTTGTAGGTATTCGGAATTATTTAAACAAACACACTGATCTAATAAATTCTTTATTCTTTAAGTGGATATTTTGGTTCATGCAGGCATGGCTTTTAATAAACTAAGAAATGAGAGTTGTTATTTTAGAATTTCATGGCCTTGTCTTATATGTTTTGTAGGCCTGTAAATACTTCCTCTTTATAGTTCAATGAGCAACAGTATTTGTAAATACATTGGATTTTCATTTCTTTGACTGCATAATAGTAGAGAACATTTTTTGTCTATAAATAGGTACTTAATCTAAGATCTACACAAAACAACTTGTAATATATTTTAGGGGGGAAAAACACACCAAGAAAAGAAAAGAGAAACATCAAGATAAGTGGAGTTGTGAAGGGAAAAGCTGAAAAGGGAAAATACTGAAAAGCTGCTCAGTAGCCAACATGCTCACTACGAAAGAATGGCTTGTGTTTTGTTTTTGCCAATATTTGTAATAGCTAAAAATGGCATTCTTTAAGTCTGACTGGTGTTATCAACCCCCCAAAAGCCAAAAAATTTTGTCCTGAGTTCAGAATAAAAGTTACTAGAAACGGCTAAGACTCTCCGAACATCCTCAAAGTATCATTGCTTTCCTAGCAAATCAAGAAGGCCTCTGTTGTGATGTTTCTGCGTACTTCATCAGGTAGCACGTTCATTTGCGTGTGTATCCCATGGCTTCTCCTTCCATAATGTCCAAATGACAGTATAGCCTTTGCTTCTCACTGATCTTCTGCCTTGGTTTTTGAGGCATACAGTAATAAATGACCACAAACTGGGTGGCTTTAAACAACAGACGTTTGTTGTTTCGATGTCCTGGAGGCTGTAAATCAAAAAATAAGGTATCAGCAAGGTTGAATGCTTCTGACGTCACTGAGCGAGAAGAAACTGAGACAAGTGTGCCTGCACCTTACTAGCTGGTGCGCAGTGAGCTGCCTCACTCCATGGCTTGTAGCTGCACCATTCCAGTCTGGCTCCACAATCACATGTCCTCCTTCCCTGTGCATCTTCTCAGTCTCCTTTCCAGACTGCCCTCTCCTTCAAGGACACTAGTGACTTAATCTTAATCCATTGTGACATCAGGTTAACTGGGTCACCCCTGCAAGACCCTAACAAGGCCACATTCTCAGGGACCAGAGATTAGGCTCAACATAAGTTGTGGGGATGGACAATCCAATTCACAGCATCCTGAAGTTTTCCCGCTTATCTTGCTTTTTTGGTCCTACTTCATTGGTGAACTTTCTAAAGAAGTTATTTATTTCTCTGTCCACACTTTTTCACCATGTTTTCCTGGGGGCTTTTACTTTTACAACTCCACCAAAGCTCCTCTTGTCAAGGTCAGGGTTCCCAAACCTGATGTCAACTCAATATCATTCACAATTAGATACCTTTTTCATCTTTGAAATTCTTCAAAATCTGGCGTGTTTCATATGGTCACCCTATGTTTGATACCGAGTGAATGGAGAACAAGGATATAAACTCCTTTCTGTTCGTAGCAAACAGATTTTTGATGATTAAGTGGAAATAGCTCCATTTTCATACTTTGGCACTCCTTCTACACAGAGAAGCCAGCGAGAGGTTAACATGAGTGGTTTTGACACATGTGTTTTCCTTCACCTCGAACAGAACAGTAGGCTTTAAGCTCCCATTTCTGCCCATGGATCAAATCAGGTGTAGCATATTCAGGCTCTCACACAGTGGCAGCTGGGGAGACTCTCCAGAAAATTGCTGTACCAGCAGCGATTTCCCCGTGGCTTTCCTATTTAATTGAATGAGAACCAGCAGGTGACTGGTGCCATGACAGGGGAATCACAGACAGTCTGCAACTGTCACCATGCGAGAGAGCTAATGTACAGCCCCTTAGTGGAGGGCCGCATTCTGCTGGGGTGGGGGCAGGGCAAAAAGCTAAGAAGTACGAAGTAGGAAAAAGGGAAGCAGGAGTCTCCAGCTGTAGAAGAGCACTGCATTTCAGCAGACCTTGGGTTTTAAAGAGTACGGACAGAGCTAATTGTCCTGAAGGAGGTTTCCTTAGCTCCATTTCAGGGCGATGGACATTTAAAAGCAACACATTTCAATATGTAACCCAGTGAATCTATTTTTATTCCAAATACATATTCAGTGACTAGCAAAGCAGTTCAGACCTAACTGGAAGAAAAATTTAGAAAGAATATGCATTCAGATGGTACAAAGACTTAGAAACAACATCAGATGCTTAGATAGATAATAAAATTTATACTAAGATTTTTTATACTGCTTAATGAGAACCCATTTATCTAATTCAAAGTCTATAATGCAACAGTTAACCAAAGTTATAAATGGAAAGTTGAAACAGTATCATAGAAAATAAACCATAGTAAATGAACGAAAAAAAGCATTTCATTAAAACTAAAAGGTAATTATAGTTCAAGAAAAGAATGAATTTTAATACAATTCAGTTTTTTAGTTTTATTTATCACAAAGCATTAGTACCTAAGCCCCTCAAGGTGAAGGATAGGAAAGGTATAGCAGCCATTATTAGTCTGTAACTCCCAAGAACTTAATTATTCTGGTTGTCACAACACATGTGCTTGGTTAATGATCCCTACGGTATTGTATTTGTCTAAAACTTTCATCTACTCTGTCTGCTGGCTCAAGGCTTACACCTTTGCTCTTAATAAAAGAAAAAATGGCTACTTAACGAAATCTCCTAACCATTAAAAACAATTGATTTTGCAGCCACTTTCAAGTCCTCCTTTGAGAAAGCTACTACCAAAAACGGTAAATAAAAATAAAACCCCACTTTGATGTATTGTGGGCTCAATCAGACAATCTAGAGTAGCAAATGCTAAGAAGAAAAATCCCAATAAAGTGTTTTTTTTAAAAAAAACTGTAAGTGTGATAGAGCCTGAGTTGCCTGTTGGTAGCGATGTTGGAGACCAGCCAGTGATAAATAGGATCCAGTTGCTGTGGCCTGAAGGATTCCTGGCAGCAAATCAGGACAGAAAATCTGACCAAATAATGTCTTTTCGAGTAAGTGACAGCTAAAATCTGTTCTCTGGCTGTTACTGCTGTGAATAAATGGGAAGATATTTTATTTAAACATGTGAGTGTGAAAGAAAGTTGTCATTTCCCTGTTCGAAAGACTCTAAAGGCTAGGAAAATGTAATATTTATAATAATTAATATTTATAATATTTATTTATAATAATATTAATATGTAATGTTTATTGTGTTTTTAATGAAGTTGAGATTCTAGAAGAAATTACTCAAGAAATGGATAAGTCATCCATGTTTTAAAAAGTCACATTTAACGCTCCGTGTGTATAAGAAGCATCACTCCTATGTCACTATTAATTTTTAGGGAAAGGGAAACGACTGAAGCAAGCCAAAGAAGAAGCAATGGCAGAAATCGACCAGTACAGAATGGAGTTAGAGAAGGAGTTTCGGCTGAAACAATCTAAGGTGGGGAAGTTGGCACTGATTTTTAGGTAGCATAGATTATAAGACATTTAATATCCATTTGATATAAAGTAAAATATTGAGAGAGATATACTGGAATTAAGCAGAAACAGTTCCACCAAAGTTGGCCATCAAACAAAATATTAAACATAACAGGATTGCTAATAAATTTTACTTTAGAGTTCTTTCAATTTGTCCTATAAATAGTCAATGCTGGCTGGTAACATAATATGTGTTGGGCCAGGGATTAGCCTCAGTGGTATCACACCTGGATGACAAGCACAAGTTGAGTTCAAGTCCCCCAGGTACCATGGGGGAAAAAAAATGTATTTACAACTCATAATTCAAATATCTAAGTTGGAGAGTTTGGGTAAAAGCATTCTTTCTTCTAGAAATTGACAGATTTTTATAAGAAAATTTCAGAAAATATTTTTTTGTTTTTCAGTGTTTACTAGAAGAAGTAATAAAATATGTTCATGCTAAGTTGAAAAATGAGTTGCTTATGCCAGGTTTCCTTTGATAGATGCCAGATGTACAAATTATCAAAATAGATACTGTTGTAAGTTACTGAAAAAGCTCCTAGTATTTCCTTTGCAACTTGGTAGATTTATTCAATAAATCTATCATTTATGCAGATTTTATCTTGCACCATTTTTTAAAAATATCTGCAGTTCACAGTAAAAAAACAGGTCATGACATTTTCAAAGAGGACACCTTCTTTTCTGTGAACCAACATAGATTAAATGATACAAAGTGTCTCTCTGTGCCATCTCTGAAACCTATATAGCAATCTCTTTTGCCTTATAAAATAAAGCTCTATTCAGAAAGTTGATATTGCAAAATGAGCTACACATTTTTAAAATCTTTCCATTTGCAATTTTTACCTACTGATAACACTGAGGACTCCAAATAGAGTCAGTTGGCTAAATTGAACCCACTGTAGAATAAAACTTTTCCAGTGAATTATTTCATTCAGTAAAATCCTTCTCAGAATACAATGAACCACTTAGCAAAAATAAGTTCTTCTCAGTATCAATACCTGAAAAAAATCCTAGTCCATATATGTGTATACAGCCCTCTGTGACTGACCTCTGGCATATTTGTAACTACATTTTCCATACCCTTGTTTCTAGTAGTTCTCTACTCTTGCCATATTGGATTTCCTCCTCTTCCTTACACAGATGGAACATAGCACTACTATGGAGCCTTTGCACACACCATTCTTATCCCTGTAATTCTTTCTATGTTTAGACACATTTGTCTTGTTTCATCCATGTTCAATTGTTAACTTCTTCCAGTTACCTTATCTGAATGTGTCTTCCTTTCCAAATAAAGTCATACTCTATAATTTTTCTTCATAGCATTTTCACCACCTGATGCAATATGTATTTACAGTTTTCTTTATGTCTGTCGTTCCTTTTGGACTATCAGCACCAAAACAATGGATTCTTTGTTTTGTTCTCTGTAGTATTCCAAGACTTTAAAGTGATGCCTCTCCCATAACAGTCAGACAACAAAGATTTGTTGAAATAACAAATAGCCGGACATTTGCTCTGTGCTCTTGTCTTCTCTATTGAGTTCTGTCAGTTATGACAGTAGAACCTGAGACAATAATCTGCAGCACTGACTCATAGGATCATAATATCATAATGTCATAGGATAGTTCTGACGTGATGCTTATTTCCAGTTTTGCATCATAATAAAACTGACCCTGATTTCAAAGAGTGGTCAGGTGAAGCCTCTTGCCATGCTCTTTATCCAGAAGAATCCTGTCAGATAGAAATCTGGCTCAGGATTTATTCTGTGCTTTGAAAAACAATTAAAATTCCTCATTGCTCTCATAATGAGAGCTCCAAGCCAATTTTACAGCTAGTTGATCAAAAGCTCCCTTAGAGGAGTCACCGTGTGGAAGCCTCTGCTCCTTGGAGCATATTGTGACACCAGCAGTGCCGATCCTCTTTCCTAGGTGTGACCTCCATATGTCAGGCATGTTGCTATCCCATTAAATCTAGTTATCATTAACCCAGGGCAATTAGGAGGTCTGGGAGGACACCCAGCAAACCCGCTTTCTCTCTGCGGTGGCTCTTACACCCTCAGGCTTCTTCTGTTACTGCTTTTTAGCTCTTGTTAATATATATGAATTTTCAAGTTTCCTGAGTTAACAATGCAAGCAGGAATCTCAGTGTAAGTTACATACCAACTAATATTATTTCACCAAACATTTTTTTATCCCCTCCTTTTCATTGCTACCTTATACAACAACATCTACTACTGAATAAGGTGGAAAATATGGACCATAGAAAATTTAATCTATTGTTAATACAAATAAAAGTTACATGGATTATGATTCTAAGAGAAAGGCCTAATAAAGGTTTCCTGGGGCACACTGAGAATTTTTGTATATATTTTTCTTTCTGAGTTTATAGCACAAAAGTATTTTATTTTCCTGGGATGACAAAACTTTGAGAGTCCACGTCTGTTTATGACTCTGGGACTTGAAGCACTTACACAGGCACATTTGCTCAATGTACATGGAAAGTGACTGAATCAAAGATGCTACCATCACCATCAGCCCTTACTTTAAAAGGCTACACGAATTAACAGGGAGAAGCCTTTAACTGGCATCTTCTGACCAAATATATCATGACATGGTACAGAATTACCAATTTCTAGTGTAATAGTTTCCCAAGTGTGCAGGTAATGGGCTTCTGCCAACATTAGTAAAAGAAAATAGGTAGCAAATTCGCCAACATCTGGAGAGCTGGTTATTGCATTCAGTGGAACAGATATGCACCCAGCATAGGTCATAGTTTCCCAGCCAGTTGTATTTTAGTTTTTTTACCACTTCAGACATTACGTATAAGGGGAATTATTTTTTAGTTGGGTAAAAATCTCACACAAGATTGAATTTAAAAGGAAAATATTTCATTCTATGTTTAAACTTTTTAGTAAGGCGAGTTTGGTCCATGTGTGTCTGCTACTTGCATATTCACTTATCACAGTGTTATTTTGTGAGTCATATTTGGTGTCTTAGAAGCTGTGTTCTTAATTTTTTTTTTTTTAAATCCAGATGCCCCTGTTGTTTGGACTATAGAAAGGAGCTTAACCTCAGTAGCCTCAACTTCATTTAGCTTCAAGCTCAGGACACAGAAAAATTATGTGGATCTTGGAAGTTAAAACAGTCTCAGCATTCCATAGTAAACATCAGGCAGAGGAGTTTCTTGTGCTGTATTAAATGCATCTTAAACACAGAAGAAAGACAATTGGAGACACATCAGCATTACCTTAGCAAAGATATATTTAAGAAATGCTGAGCTGGGCTGGGGATTTAGTCCAGAGGTTTTGGCACCTGCCTTGCAAGTGCAAGGCCCCTCGTTTGATCCCTGGTAACCACATACAACAGTGCTGGGTGTGGAGACTCATACCCACCAGCAATCAGTACCACATACCACAGTGCCGGATGTAGTGACTCATGCTTGTAATCCCAGCACTCAGAAGGCAGAGGCAGGAGGATTGCTGAGTTCGAGGCTGAGTTCAGGACCAGCCTAAACTACAAAGTGAGACCCTGTCTCAGAAATAAATAATATTTTTTAATTAAAAAATAGAAATGCTGAATTTACAAATGAGATACATTAGGAGCTGGTTGTTGTGTGGTTACCAGGGATCGAACCCAGGTCCTTGTGCTTGTAAGACAGGCGCCGGAACCACTGAGCTATATCCCTGGCCCAGGAGCTGGTTATTTTAACAAGCTATAACTTTCAAAGTGTTCTCCTCGTGGAATCCTTTAAATTATTAATTTTCCTAGTCAAGTTATAACTTGAGGAAAATCTAAGAGAATATCAGAGATAATGGAAATAATTAAGAATCATTGCCAGTTAAAGACCAATCAGAAGGATTTATTTAAGTAGCGGAAGTTGTAATGTAACTAAGAAGAGGTATATCTCAATTTGAAAGAATTCAAATTACCTTCATGTCAAGATAATGCATATGCTATTCAAACATGTACATGCATTGCACATATGTGTGTATACATTCTATACACATTGTACATATATGTAGACACACTCTATCCACACTTTACTGTTTGTAGTTAAAGTACTATAGACAGCATTTTGTGTCTGTGTCCTCCTGAAAAATAAAAGGAGCACACAATGCATATTAACAATCAAATAAAAGCTATTTGCTTCTGTTAAAAAAAAAAAAAAGAGCAGAAAAGTGGGACTGATGAGGTCTTTCATCTTTATTTTCCAGACTTGTCATTCAGGAAATAAGCAAAAGGGAAGATAGAATAAAATGGGAAGGATTATAAATACATAAAAAATGCAGTGGAATAAACTTCTGAGCATGGATAATGAATGTAAACTGGTGTGAAATTTGTACCATGTGTACTTCAGTTAGAAATGAAGATAATCTGCGTCAGACCTGGTGGCACTGACCGAAACCCCAGCTCGATGGAAGGCTGAGGTGGGAGGATCACAGGTTTAAGGCTAACCTTGGAGAGACTCTGTGTCAGAATGTTATAAAGTAAGCAGCCTAAGGATGTAGCTCATTCCTGGAATATTTACCTCATGTGCTCAAGGCTCTAGGTTTACTTTCTAGTCCAAGGAAGAGGAGGAGGACAAGGAGGCAGAGAAGAGGGAATAGTGGGGAAGGGCAGAGGAAGAAATTGCCTGTTATTCCCAAGACTTGGTAAAAGCTTTTGGAAAAAATAATCTATAATGTGTACAGTACAGAGCAGCCCTGAATCAGTAGGCTAAAGTTTATAAGGCAAGCAATATTAATATGAATAATGAATTTCCATCCTTTGTTTTGGTAGATAATGGGCTCTCAGAGTAATGTCTCAGATGAAGTAGAAGAACAAACACGACAGAAGATACACGAGCTGAATAGAAGCTACAACCAGTATATGGAAAATGTGATTACACAGCTTTTGAGCATAGTGTGTGACATGAAACCAGAAATCCATATTAACTACAGAGTCGCCAATTAAATGTACACCGTACTGTGCAATAAGTGCTATGTGGGTGCCTCCTGCTTGCTTGTACCTTTATATTTATAGTAAAAAACTTAAATGTTAATCATATGGTGGAGATATGTACAAATTTCACTGTGACAGAATTTATATGTAGGCTTTGCATTAAATATAAATAAAACTGTTGCTTTATCATTCTTGATAACAGCTGCGACTTTATCATCTAATTTGGAGAAAGTCAAATTTCAGAAGAATAGTCCATTTTTTGAGACATGAAAGGAAAATAATCATGATATCTTGTTAAGAATTTTTTCCTCATTTCTTTTTCAATTTAGAAAATATGCTCAGGTGTGGTTATTCAAAGATAATTTTAAAAGGGATTACAATTATGGCTCATCTAAAATGAATGTGTCAAGGATTTTATTTGTCTTTTATCAGAGAGGAAACTTAAATTGTCATCACTGGTTCAAAAAAACAATTCTAAAAATGTCCACTGAGAGGAGGCAGAGTAATAAGGGTTACACAAACATCTTAAGAGCAGTGTAACTATTCTCTGCACTACTTAACCTAACAAGAGACTGTTTTTTAGTATATTTTAAAAGAAGCTCATAGCACAGATGGCATTGTTTATTTTTGCTTTTGTAAAGAGGTGAGTTCCCAGGTATGACTTTGTATATTGTTAGCTCACCTTCTCGGAAATAATTAAGCTACATTGTTTAGTATTTCATTATTGAGTGTAAGAGTCATCTCTGGCCTATTGTGGGAGCAGGAACAGTGTCCCCTGCACCATTGTGACAAAGCCTGAGGACGTTAGAGCTGCTTCAGGACCAGGGACTGATAGGCTTCAACCAGGCAGTGATTCCAGTGTCCGCTTCTCAGCAGTGTCTCCCTTGAAATTTTCTGTATTTACAACCCTAAGAATCATGAGTACAAATGATTTTCACAAATACATGATTTTCAAATAATATCTGCAAAGAAATGTCAGTTCTAGTCCAAACACATTATTTAATCAATTTAAATTACCATAAAATTTAATATCTCAAGACAGTTAATTTTATATTCACATTAGATAAATGGAAGAAAATTGCAATTCCTATTTGTTTTCTTATATTTGAAACTTGTGGTATAAGGAAAACAAGTTTTACACCTTTTTTTGTGTGTGTGTTTCACATCTTTCAATGGTAGATTTCTCCATTCCTAAAAAAGACACCCTGAGGGCCAGGGAGTTAGCTCAGTGGTTCAGCGCCTGTCTTGCAAGCGCAAGGACCCGGGTTCGATTCCACGGTAACCACATAACAATACTGGGTGTGGAGACTCACCCCAACAGCAATCATTACCACATACCACAGTGCCGGGAGTGGTGGCTCATGCCTGTAATCCCAGCACTCGGGAGGCAGAGGCAGGAGGATTGCTGTGATATGAGTTTGAGGCTGAGCTCAAGGCCAGCCTGAACCACAAAGCAAGACCCTGTCTCAAAAAACCTAAAAAAAAAAAAAAAAAAAGACACCCTGGTTTCTCAATGAACAGAAAGGTATAAAATATTCTTTGGAAAACTCTCCCTCATTTGTTTTTGTTCTGAGGAGAAGAGTAGGTATCAAAGTTGTCTTCCCAAACAGCCAGTCAGGGAATATTTCCACTTCAACATTGATATGGAGAATTCAACTACTGTGTCCTACAGAGCTAAGATATAGGCAACGAGTAAAATTGCCCACTGAAAAAGTTACACAAAAAGAGAATTCTGAAAAGCACAACCCTGTCATTACTCTTATGTCATAAACTGTAGTGTTTTTTTAAACATTGTTTCATGAAATCTAAAATGTGGATGTGAAAGGTAAAATATATTGTCTTGAATCCTCAGAATAAATAAGTCGGCGAGTATGTACAGGACACAGGATTATTTTTAGGCTCTAAACAGTTTAGAAACATGTCAAAATTGGTGTATAACTTTTTCCTCTGAAATAAAATGGGGCTACACACAGAAGAAGGGAATGAGACTGTACATCTGGGACCTCCCTGGAGCTGTGGTTCTTAATATTTCATTCTGCAAAATGGTACTGAACTAAACAATCTGGACAGGGATTTGAAGATGTAACTCTGCATCCTCAGCTGAGCCAGTTTCACCGAGCAGTGTTCACTATAGACAACTGTTCAATTCCGTACTGTATTATTCTTTAGATTTTCAGTGTCCTCATACTCCACATACCCTATTGTACAGAGTCAGGGCTATCCCCAGGTACCTGGAGTCGCTGTAGCTCCCATATTTTTACACTCAACTATAGTTTCACATCTTAGCGTAACTGAATGAGTCATTTTCCCAGAATTCTCACATCTCACAGATGGTGAAGCTGCCAAGTTCTACTTTATTTACATATGAAAAGATTTCATGTGTTTCAGAGATAACCCATTTGTCTCTGAGAGCCTTCTCAGTTGCACTAAAAAGCTGACAGTTTTTTGTACACATACTTAATCCTAGAAGGCTTTTAATTATTCTCTACCTGTGTTTGATCTTTTATATAGTCAGAATCTACAATATGGAAATTAATTCCACTAATTTTTGACTCATTCCTGAAAATCATACAATTTACAGCATTAGAAAGGAATACGATGGTACATTTTTTTTTCTTTGCACACACACATAAAACCAGAACTGGTGTTAGGATATCACCTCCATTACTTTTTAGATGGGCAGAGATAATACGATAGTATGGCCAGAACATACAAAAAACACTTGTTCGGAGTGCTCCAGCTGAAACCATCCTCACACTAACCACACCTCTCAGAAGAGCCCAACCTTGGGCAGGAAAGCCACGTGGCCTCCAACCGTCCAGCAACACGAATGAGCAGGAAGTGAACTCACAGAAGATTATCTACACAAAAGATTCATGGACTCATGGGAAATAATCAATGGCTGTTGTGAGCCACTGCGTTTTAGGGAGCTGTGTTATGAGACTGTAGCCGACCCAGCCAACAGAAGGAGGTAGTGCTTCAACAAGGAGAGGCTGATGGAGGGTCCGACCGCTGCTGAGGACTGCAGTAAAGAAGGACAGAGCTGTGAGTGTTATTAGAGTCACACGTGCTCAGGGATGTGGGATAAGAAAGGGTGATGATTAAGACTATAAAAATCCTCACCAGCAGCACAGCATCTTTCAGAAGATGTAGGCTGCATCTGTTTTTGTTTGGAATGGGAAATGTTAGAGCTCATTCATATGCAGATTGCAGTTTCTCTAGGAGAAAAAGTGGGAAGAAGAATAGAGACTTGCTGAAACAAAGTCCTGGAAACAGCAAGAAGCTTAGGCCTGCAGGCAGAGGAGCACAGCTCAAATCTAGCAGGGATAGTTCTATTCCCAAAAGGACCACAGCACACCTGGGCTGACGTACAAGTGAGTCAGTAGATGTGCTGCTGGGAAGAGATGTTTACATCTGAATACTTTTGTTTTCAAAGTAAATATGAAATGACCATCTGAGAATGAATAAAGCTTTTAAGAAACTTAGCAAGACAAGACACTAAGCAGAATAGTGATTTTTGTAAGTAAGATAACCACGTAGATAAGTAGAACAGGAGTGCCCTCAGTGGGATATGTGTACACGGGACACTCTGCCGTGTGTCTAAAATGAGATTAAGCCAGTTGCTTATTCCCTGGTAGGTGACAGTGAGCTACTCCAGGGAGAGAGTAGGCGAATTCTACTTAGACCGTGAGAACCCTCCGCAGACTTCAGACTAGCTCTCTTGTCCTTTCTCTTTCAGCTCCAAGACTGAGCTAGAATAATTCTTTAAAAAAAAATTCAAATCTTCATTGATACATTATACATACACATCATGATCACATTCAACATTGAGAAGTTTTACTAGTATATTCTTCTTCAAAAGTCTAAAGATTAATGGCCTTAAATTTAAAGAAAATTGATTATTGGAAATAAAGTACCAACAAGAAAGAAATATAAGCACAGAGATTGTTACAGTTCGATGATTCTATTTTTCAAGCTGAAGAAAAGAGACTAATTAATTAATTAATTCTATATGGTTCTAAGTTTCCTGTTTTTCTAACTTCACTCTTTTGGGCTGTTAGGGGCCTTGCAAGGAGTCGCTAGTTTAATGGGTTCTTTTCTTCAGAAAGTGACATGAAAGGGCTGTCGAAGGGGATTATGAGATGAGGAATGACATAAAATCAATGTAATTTACTTTTGTAGCCAGTTTAATTAGACTATCATGAACTATCTCATTTTAAAGTAAACTGTACCCTGTTTCTCTATCAGATAAGTAGAATCCAACAACAGACCAGAAGTGTAACCAAGCCTGTTTTATCATACTAGCACTTCCACTGAAAAGCGTTACAACTGTCAACCTGCTATCATTTTTATTAATGTGTAATCAATTAATAAGAGCATATGTGTTTCACAGACAGACCCCAAAGATATTTAAATAGAGATTCCAGTGAATATGAGAACCTTGCCAATATTCTGAAGACCTGTCTCCTGATGGAATTCACAGCTTGTTGTCACAGATCAGAAAGATGCTTTCCTAAGCACAAATGTAAATATGTCTAAACATCCCAAATACAACCACCGGCGTCGAATGCTAAGTACATTTCTGTCTACGCAGGAAGCAAGAAGCTTTGTGTGGTGATAATGCCCGCATCAGCAGGGGTTTAAAAGAGCTGTGATTTTGTTGATTGCAGCTTATACAGGACAACTGCTTTGGAGAAGACTGGCAAAATTTGATAGGAATGAGTATAAACTAATACGAGACTACTCGCACCCTAGCCATAAACAGAACATGTCCAAAACAAACTGTCCAGTGACATCCTCACCAACTAAAGTCCTTGCAAATGGTAAGAAAGACCAAACGAGTCTTGGCGACAACACTAGTACATGAAGAAGTAATAATAAGGCCAGTTGTTACAATAATATGCCAATCTCTGTTACATAGGATTTCTCCCCTCTTTCCCTTCTGACAGGCTTTAACCGGCCTTCGAGTCCCACCATAAAATCTGTGCAATTTCATGTAATTCTCCAGCACAGGCGGCCCTTGCCTGCGGAGTGATTGTGTAGCGCTTCCGGAGAGCTGAGCATGTTGCGTGACTTCCAGTCCTACTCATCACGCCTCCCCCGCCCCTGTGGTTTCCTTTAGGGCAGAAGCCATCTCCTGCTCAAATCCATCTCCTAAGACCAGCCTCAAGTTTTAGAATATTATATTGGGTAATGATTAACTAACAATGTTAATAAGCAGTATTGTTATCATATGAAAATAGCTTCTCATGCATATCTTAACAGGAATCTCATAGCCTTAGAAATTAACACATGCCTTAGAATCTCCAGTTGATCTTTTAGCAAAACAAAAAACAAAACTGAAAATCCAAGACTGAGCAGGAGTCAGTTTGGGGAATTAGGGAGAAGAAGAGACGTTACACCAGAGGAAAGAATGCGGGCAAATGCCCAGGGACACAGAAAATACGACTCGGATGTGGAGGACAGAGGGTCGCACTCGGCGAGAAGGCTCAAGGTGCTGTTGGAGATTCTCAGGGCATTTTATGTCACACTAAGGAGTTTTTTCTGTGTTTGAAATGGATGAAAGTTCACTGAGTAGCTCTAAGAAGTACAATAACATAGTGAGAATTACATGCGCGATGATCGGGCAGCATGCAGTGAATCAGAAATGGCGACAAGAGCAGAAACGCGAACTTTGTCTAGCAGGCTACTGCGGTGATCCGAGTGGGCGGAAAGTAGGTGCTTATCTGCGGCACTAATGGAGAGAAGAGGGTAGAGAGAGACATAATAAGAGGCAAAGCTACACTGAAAACCAGCTAATGGGAGAAGGAGAAAAATCCTAATGAACACTCAAGATTTCAAATATGGAGGGAGGCGTGGAGGGGGAAAGACGGGGCAGCAAGAAGATCCCACCTGAGCAGCCAGGGAAGGAACGTCCGCTGGCCTCACAAATGAGCTGAACGTCGGCTGGGCTGACTCCCACACAGACAGCCCCGTTTTATGACCATTTCTCAGGTGGAATTAACGTTCTTTCTTATGCACCGTTATCATTCTATGCAGAAATCAAGGACAAATTGAGACACTCTAATTTCACATAGGTGAAATGACACTAAATTCAGCTCTGTCTCTATTTTTACCCTTCTTCTTGGGTCCCAGTCTCCATGCAGTGGTCTCTATCCACTTCCTTTTGTTTTCCACTTAGGGCAGTTATTTCTTTCTTCCCCCAAAACAACAGTGCAAACTGATCAGATAGTTCAGAGATCTAGGATTGTTTTCCTATGTGTGAAGTATCCGTGCAGCTCTGACATTGTCATCCCTGAAGATGTTCAGCCTCTTTCCATGTACAGAAATGCTGTCTGTTCTGACCCAGGGGCAAATCTTGCACTATCACCAGCTTTCTCTCCAGGCACATTATGGGTCTGATACCTTTCCTGAGTAGCAAAGAGACTGATCATAACATAGTCTGCAGCATTTTATTTGAACATTTCCTTTTTGTGTTTATTTTTGTCGGCGCCTGTTCACAGCCCTTAATGACTGCATTTATTGTGGGAAGTTGGTGCATGGATGTAACACAATTGAAATCTTCTATCCTCTTCTCTTCCTCTCCTTCCCTCCCACTCTTCATCTGCTTTCCTTTTGCAAAAGACCTGTCCCCCTGTTTCCTGTTTCTATGGCACCTGCCTCTCCCAACTGTCCCTCCACTCCTTGAAGTTTCCCCTTCTTCTCTGCATATGCCTCATCCTCAAGCACCCCCAACATATGAAGTACATTTATAACTAAATACAGAACCAACTTTTGTCTCTAGAACTAATATTCCCAGATCCATCACTTTGTTTAGCAAAAATAAAGCCAGCTACCAGGAGCCAAGCCTTATTAAGGGAAGGGAAGGATTTTTAATAAAGACCACAACCTTAAACTACTTACACCACTTGAGTTCTCAGGACAATCCACAAAATCCTCAAATGCCAAGCAGGAATCATGACACTGTATGTTTGATTTCTTGTCCTGACAATGTGGATTTGGGGACACCACCTACAGAGATTTCAACTCAGGCCCATGAACTGGCTTCTTTAACAAGCTCTCTGATGAGGCTGAGGCAGCAGTCTATGCTGTGAGAAACGAGTTCTTCCTTTTTTATATATCTGGCCAGGACAGCAGAAGTAGTATTTCTGTCCATCAGAGATGAGAGGGAGAGAAATGAAAAGCTTAGAAATGTTTTTAACGGTGCAGTGGATGAAGGTTAAGAACATGGAGCACAAGGAAAGAGGCGGACAAGAAACCAACTGCTCCCAGTGGAAGGAAGAGGGAGGTAGTTGCCATAGATAAGATTTCCGTACACTAAGCAGGCTTAGCCCAGGAAGTAAGTATACTGAGTACATTTTTACTTCACTTCACAATGCTAAGAGTAGCTATGTTTAAAAGACTAATAATTTAAAAGAAAAACAGATTATAAGACTTATCAGAATACCTCTTTAAAGAGTATGATAGATTAGCAGCAGATTTTTATAGAAGTGAACTGCAGATGATGACATCAAGTTTTGTTCAGTTTGAGCTGATAAGAATCATTTTCCTTAGGGTCTAAATGCATTTTATATAAATAAAAGTAAAATCTGCTACATCTGGGAATGTATAACTGAGAGCTGGATTCTGAGTTCAACTCCTAGATCCATCTCCACGATTCATGAGAACTTGATGTTTGGGTTTTGGTGGGGTTTTTAGAATAACTTTGAGCTAATATAATGCACCAGAGAAGATTGTTATGATAATGTAAAGAATTTAAAATGCTTGGGTAATGCCTGAAACATCAAATATAATTTGGTGTGATAAATGGTAATCATTGCTATTAAAAGATGAACAACTTTTGATGGTTTTGTTTCTTTTATTTTAGAGTTTGAGAAAGTCAAAGGGAACAACTTTTGATGGTTTTGTTCCTTTTATTTTAGAGTTTGAGAAAGTCAAAGGACTTAGAGGTTGTAAAGAACAAAAGCTTAACGATATTTATATGCAACATTTTTTATTTTAACATAATGTCTAGCTCACCTTTTCCTTATCAAAATGGGAAAATAGAACCTACTTCATAGATTAATCATGAGGGATAAATAATAAATATTATATCTCCAGCAAAGAGTTTTACACACAGGAAGTGTGCAATAAGAGTTATCCCTTGAATCTCTCGACTTCTCAGAACAGTGTCTATCAGGCAGTAGTCACTCACAAACACTTATTGAAGAGCAAATGACTAATGCAAGAACAAGACTTGTACATACACATAATTTGATGGTTGAGCAGATAGGAGAAAGAAAAGCAAAAGCAGAGAAACTAATAAAATATTCAGATGCACTACCTTTTGTATCTTTATTAGTACATTTTATAAGCAGTCTACAAAGCTTTCCAAGTCACTGCTTTCCCATAAAGGCCAAAATCAAGATATAAAACTATCTCTAAGATATTTTAATGTAAACCATAATGATGCAGAAAAATGAATGCCACGTTTAAACAAGCAGTGAAATAGTCACAGGCTTGATTTGCGCAATAGGAGAGTGGAGGTTGGACCTGGTCTGTGACCAGGCCAGTCTGTGACCTGGAGGAAGTCTTAGCTCGTGGTTTTTGTTTCTCTCTGTTCAACAACACACTCTGGTTTGACTCACCGCACGCAGCATTTCAGGGAACCTCAGCAGTCACACAACTAATTTGACCTTTAACACAAACTAACACCCCGGTGCCCTAGGATCCTACCTCCCTTCAGGCATTTCCAGTATCTTAAAAGGACAAATATAAGACTTCCTTTAAAAGATCTGTGCATCTAGAGAAAGGCTACTATAATTAAAATATTGCAACACACTTTATAAATACAAGACAATTCAAAAATTTCACCTTGCAAACCAATGGATGTCAGAACCATGTAAAAGACATTTTTGGCTATATCATAAATGAAAGTGTTAATCCCCAATTCTACCGTGTGTATCCTGAAGCGCCATGCATGGCATCTCTTAGTTTTCTCTATTGTTGTCCTACTTTCCACTTTCAGTAGCTTCAAAGAATTCACTGCTAACATTGTTCTCAATGAAAACTGAAAGCTTTTTCCTCTAAGATCATATACAAAGTAAAGACGTCCAGCTCACCACTTCTATTCAACACAGCAGTCCTAGCAGGAGCAATTAAGTAGGAAAGAGAAAAAAATGCATCCAAATAAGAAAGGAAAAAATAAAATTGCCTCTGTTTGCAGATGATACCATCTGTTACACAGAAAATCCTAAAGATCCACAAAAAGATGCTTAGAACTAATAAGTTCAGTAAAGCTACAAGATTTCAAATCAACATGCAAAAGTCAATTGTGTTTCTATACACTAACAATGAAAGAGTCAAAAAAGAATTAATAAAACAATCTCATTTATAATATAAAAAGAGTAAGATGCATCAGAATAAGCTTAAGGAAGATGATAAAGGAGTTATGCACTGAGAATTACACAACATTGCTAGAATAACTGAAGGGAACACAAATAGAATATAGATCTCTCATCTGTGCACATTTATATTATTAAAATGTCCATATTACCCAGAGCAATGTAGATTCAATGCAATGGCAATCAATATTCCAGTGTTAATTTTAAAGTAAAACAATCTTAAAGTTAACATGGAACCACAGGGATCCTTAAATAGCCAAAATAGTCTTCAGATAAAATAAGACTGGAAGACCAAACAAAATAATGATACTAGCATAAAAAGTCTCACAAGTATATGATCAAATAACCTTCAACAAAATTGCTGGGACTATACAACGGGGAAAGAAAGGGTAGTCTCTCCACCATGTACTACGAGTGATTTGGGTGGAAAAGTAAATTATCTAACTTGAATTTCAATACTCAACCTGACTTTTATGCTAGCCATTAATTAAAGTAGAAAGAAGATAGTTGTAGAGAGAACTGAGGAGACTATATAAGAGAGTGGGGAGAGGTGGTAGTAATTGGATTAATTGAAAAGTAATTGGATTTTTAAAAAATGCAATCCACTTAGTGGAAGCCTGGCTGGGAAATAACTGCCACATTCCTGAGGTGTCTATCAGAACTGGATAAAAAAGCATCTCAAGGTATGTAGACACAGGGAGCTGGAACAATCCCCAAAACAACAACAATAACAAATAGAATTAGTGTCTTGGGAGTCAGACCATCACCTAATTTCCAAGTGAAGGAACAGCCATGTCTAACAGGCATACAGTTGCACCAGGACTTACACAGAAGACAAACCGGTATCCACTGGTGCAGGGCCTGCCCTGCAAGTGTATGGGTTACCAAAGTGGGTGATGGCAGATGAAGAAGAGGCAGCACGAGAATTAGCTGGAGCCAAGTGGAGCTGGGAACCTCCTGAGCCCCAAACTTACCATGGTAGGAGAAACAGTTTATTATATACTCTTAGTACAAAGAAGTTGCTGAATCATATACTTCAGCTAAGTCTTAAGAGATGTTTGCTGATCTTGAGAAACTCGTAGAGTTAATCATAACAGGAAATAGAGTCACAGGTTGACTAGCTTTTCCTGGGTGATGTTACCAGGAGTAGGAACAGGGCAGGACAGAGAACATGCTCTGCGCCTGCTCTAGCTGATGGGAGTAAAGACAAGGTGACACGGAAGGAGTGAGAAGGGGGATGTCCTAGTGTTCTGTATGTCGGTAGGGCCTGGTTTCTCACATGCTTCCAATACACCGAGACTTAACTCGACCTACCGAAGCTTCTCTAGCACACCAGTTACTATGATACCCTAGTTACAAAAGCTCCCAAGTCTATAACTCCTGCTCAGGAACGCCAGTTTTGGTGTCAATTCACCTGGCCTGCCTCATTCTTGATAGTCTAACATCAATCAGAATAAATGTCTTTCAAAGTATCTTTGGAAAGCTCACAATTTCTTAGGCGATCATTGATTCAGATAATATGCATAAACTACCTATGACAGCTACACCCCAGTCTGAGGTCAGGGGTTAAAAATATAATGAAGAAAAATAAACAACGACCACAGAAAGTCTGTTTCCTTGATAGAAGTTTTGGGGCAGTGTGAAACCAACTTGGCGCTGGGGCATGGTGGCGCTGTGTGGATGAATCTGGAGGAGCCAGGGGCATCGCCGTGGAGGGGTGGAGACTCATCAGCCAGGAAGGACAGATGCAACCGAGCTGCCCTCAAAAGTTAAGGAGAAATTTTCTGCTAAAAGTTGGGGAAAATAAAAACCAAACCAGATTAAATGTCGAGGGTCAGTCTTATCTGTTTGATAACTCTTATTTATAGGAATTTTACAAGCAAAGTCCAACAAATGAAAATCAATTGTTTTGTCATGTCATTGGCATTCAACTTTTATGTTCTGTACATTTCCTTTAGAAATATCATTGTTTTAATCAATTCTGCCAGTCATTTCACCTTTGCCCATTTATCTGCCACTGAAAAAATGCCATTTCCCCACTGGTGTGTAAAAGTACATAGAATCCAAAATGATAATTTTAAACCAGAAAATATCTTTCTCTATCGATTCCACCAAAACTCTTCCTGACTTGTGTCTGTTGTTAGCATGTTGCTTCTCTGAATTTGATGTAGCGTTTAACCCACATTTTGTATTTCTGTACCCACCAGGAGTTAACTTTCCTTGTCGAGGCTCATCTAACACACAGAATATTAAGATGCCCTAGTTACAAAAATGGAACATATGAAACAGAACCACCCGTTCTGGACATATAACTTGTTCTTGGTTTTGCATAAGAGTCTAAAAGAACTTCTCCAGTCATCACAAATGCTTTGCTGATTGGTCGGTCTTAACTATCTAAAGTGACCATCTCAATTGCTCCCAGATATATGGAAGGTCTGCCTTTATTCTGTCTTGAATGTATCTTCACATGTCACTTTCAATTTATCTGACAACTATTCACCTTATTCACCTTATTTTGTTGTTTCTGAGACAATTTTCACATTATTTTTCAATCAGTGTATCCTATGAGTCATCTCACCAACTATTCACATTGCTTTTATTCTTTGTAGTCATTAACTTTTTTTCTTTTCAAGATTTTCTATCTTTATACTTTTTAACATTCTCTTCCATTGTTCTCTAGTGCCAACCAGTGTGAGCAAGATTTCAGATTTCTGAATGAATTCATAACATCAACTTCTTTTAAGAGTGATTCATGGAATACAAAATAAGCATTAAAGAATTTAACAACATCACCGTGAAAACTTTTCTCTATACCAGTAATAAACTAGCTGAGAAAGAAATGTGTTCCATCCACACTCACTTCCATAATATAAACCCTAAGGATCAACCAAAGGAGGTAAAAGACCTCAACAATGAAAATTTAAGAACACTAAAGAAAAAAATTAATGAAGATACAAAAAGATGGAAAGACTCCAATGCTCCTGATGCTTACTGCTCCCATATTGGAATGCTCAGCACATGGGAGTTATTTATATCCTATTGTTCAGAGTCATTGCCAAGTTCTCACTTTCCACACATGTCTGCTTCCTAAGGGTACCTGTTATCCTACGGTGCCCAGAGTTAGTCACTGCTGCAGATACTGGCAGCTTGGGAACTTGTCAAAAAACTGGTAAGAGCTTTTCAGAAACATTTTTGAGGAGGTATCCAAAGACAGGTACATATAAAGTTACTGCGCCATGTCTTACACTACTAATTTTTATTGCTCCTCTACTAGCCATGCTACTGTGCTCTCAAAAGAAAAGGTGAATGTTGTCACTGTTGCTTTAATTATGGGGTTGACATTATGCTTGTTCTACATTTGGAATACCAGAAAAAACACTATCGCTAGGACTGACCTAACCTTGTTCCGTTTCAGTTCCAAGATGCCCAGTATTCTAAGTCTACAGGAAATAAGTGACCTTTTAGAGACAAATGACAACACAGAGGAAAGAACCAGAGTGACACAACCACCTAGAAATGTGGCCGCACCTGTGCATAACCATGAGATGCTATAGGCATCAGTGAGTTCACCCGTTTTCAGATCCCTACCCAAATTCCTGTTAGAAAGGGGTCTGGCTGGCTATGGGTCACCAGCCCGGGAGGGGTATGTTTTATCCGTGGCTCCTCCCACTTTGGTGGAACACTCTTTCCCCCATCATGCCTCTCTGTCATCTTTGGAGTCAGCTGACCAAGTGGGAGACCAGATAGCCCTCTCTTCCTTTAACTTGTATCTGTCAGGTATGTTTTTTTTTTTTTTTCAGCAATGGAAAAGTGGTTAATTCGGACACTGAACACATTTTTCTTTTTGTTGAAGAGTATTTTTTTTTTTTGCCTGTGTCATATGAAATGTTTCCAAGGGAGGAAAGTAAGAATTGGTGCGAATATGGCAGGTGATGGATATGTTAATTGGCTTGATGTTAGTCATTTCAAACATGTTGTACATGTTAACATGATTTTTCCAATTATAAATAAAAATTTTAAGTCATAACGAATACAAGGAAAAGGAAAAGGTCTAAAAAATAGCTATTCACTCATACTCCACAGATTTCCAATTTTCTAAGTTCCTGAGACATTCCTTTCAAAGAATAGTCTTCAGCTATTTTTACCATCTTTCTTCTTGGCCCATTCTTATGTCAATTAAATGGTCCCCTTTTTGCTCAGAGGTCTTAGCCTTGAATTGTAAAACTTATTGTTAATATTTTTTTTTCCAGGAACTGACCCATATCATAGTCAGGGCTTCACTTTAACATAAAATGTGTGATTCAAAATGTTCTGTAAATTTGTGTGTGTGGTTTCATGTCCACTCACCATAACTCAACCTGAGCATATCTTTAATATCTTTAGTAAATTCTAGTGAAACTAACAACTGTGTACAGCTTATGATTCACAGTTTCAGCGTGGACTTTTCAAATGTGATTGATTTGATGGTGAATACCAGGAACATCACTGTACCTGTCTTTTTGTGTCTTACTACAGAGACATGATGAGAAAGAGGAATTAGGGATGCTTGGGTTAGAAACTGAAAAGTACAGTTTTAAAAGTGATGCTTGTCAAATAGAAAGGCATCAAAAGAGTGATGCAGTCTTCTCATGTTAAAACTAAATAAATATTATTAACTTGCTAATGAGCAGAGATGCTTGGATTTTAAAATCTTTAGCAGCCTTACAATACCTGTTTTCTTTTTGACAATTTTTCTTTTAAAAATTTTCAGATTGAGGAAAATTGCTCATTTGAAACAATTATTACGCACTTTGCATATGTACGTACTTGCACACACAAACACATACTTTTGGCTAGCTTTAACCACAAACATGAAGTAGTTTGAATAATTGATTAATATATATTATATATTATATATAAATTAATATATACCCACCAGCATTTTAATGCAGGCAGTAAACAAGTTGTAATCAACTCTACTTTTTACAGTTAGAAATATTTGAATGCACCAGTCCTTTTCTGTTTACTTTTAGGGCTGTTTCTGCCACCTTTTCCTGGGCTCCAGTTGAAATCCCTTCCTGTATACTGAGAAACTACTTGTCACATTTCTTTTCTAACATTTTATCATCATTAAATCATCTATCTAAGCACATTTTCAAGCAGGTCTTTATGTTTAGCTGCATTATTTGGTGGGAAGATCCTACAGCAGGTTTCCGGCATTCCAATTCCTAGTCTGATTCCTTGTCTTCAACTGTATTCATGAGGCAGGATCTTTCCATACTTCAGATCACTTGCCATCTACTGGATACAGAGCCAAACTCTTTATAAACATTAGTTTTTTCCATCGTTGTGACAATCAAAGAGAAAAAACCGTCGTGCTCCGCCATTGTAGATAAAGCACACTACAGTCCAGGAACATTAAGTGATTTGCTCAAAACAGCCAAGCCAGTAACTGGTACCACAGGGTCTCCAACACGAACACGGAGAATTCTGAAGAAATCACCTGACTTGCTTCATTTTGCAATTTCCCTTTCCTCATTGAGAAAGCCGAGCAGAGGCGTCTCGTGCGGAAGACAGAGTTGAGAAGATGCAGCGATTGTCACAGGCGAGGGGGCAGGATGTCCAGTCTGCTGTCCTTTAAAGGTCAGTTCCGTGCACACTGCGAACCCCCTCACGCTGATGGCAGTCCTGGGCAGAAGATGCCGTGCACTTTTGGCCGCTTCGAAATCATAAATCCAGCATCTAGGCAGGAAATACATTTTACTCCTGATACCAGAGTTTTGATTCCTGTTAAACTAAGACCATGACTTTTCACTTTCCAGGTTTCAAAGGCTGCGCCTCTTGCGGCGATGCACCGGAGTACCAGGACAGATCTGTACTTTATCTGCACCGCCTCCGTATTTGTCAAATCTTGGGTTCAGTTCTTTGTGGGCTCACTTCCTTCCGCCTTCCTAGGGGGAAGTTTTCCTGGGCCGAGCGAGGCAGCCCTCCCTTCCTCCGCCTCAGGCCGGGTCCCATCTGCAGACACCTACTGTCCCCATTTCCCTCTATTGAATTCTGTGATACTTTCTCCCCTCGTGGCTTTTCTCGGGAGATTCAGACAAAGCTCTGGCTAGCGAAGTGCTCTCTGTATTCAGCTTCAGCCTGTTTACCCTCAGCTATTGTCTCTGTTTTCCTTTGTTTTCCCACCACAGCCAGAACGTCATAGTACGGGCTCCCCACCCCCCATTTGAAAAAGCCTCCTTTTCCTGCTTTCACTTTGCTCCCAGGAGCTCCCCCGTGTTCAGGCGGGTGGGCAGGACTGGCTCCTGTGTTTTCCGTCAGGCTTTTTCATTCAAAGACTCGAGCCTGGCACAGCTGCTTCTAAGTCAATTTATTGTAATAGGCGATGGGGACATTCGTTTGCGTTCACCATACAGCTTACAAACAGTGTCGCGTTGACAAGAAACCCTACAATCTCCCGTATGTTGTCACCGTCTACACTTACATCACTTGAGGGTACAAAAGCACAAGTGGACGTTAACAATCGCACTCGCAGCTGACGAGGTATTTGCTTTTACCCTATTTAAGGTCGAGGCTTTCTATATTCTGAATCAAAATGTCGCTGTGAGTAGTTACTTGCTCCTATGCCAAGTTCTCACCCTGGACTCTTGCTGTTTCCTCTTTTCCTCGGACCTCTTCCTACTTCGTTTTTCTCTCACTGGTTTCCGACAAGGCAGCTACTTTCGTGCGTGGAAATACTCTGCCTTCTCAGATATACAGTCCTAACGCCAAATCTGCCTCCGTATGCTTAGGTTCTGCCTGATAAGGGTTGTGTGTTAATTGCATTTGATCAATCCTGAGGATTTTCCAAGTCTCAAAGAAAAACTGGTTGGCCAAGCTGCCTCCACAGCAGAGAACAAGACCCGCTGGAGCAGTGGCTGACCGGGCCGGGGAGACCGGGCCTTCCTGCCTGCCGCGGCCTCCTGTCTCCTTGTGCACTCTGCAGGCGGTGCTGTATGCTCCCTGGGCTCTTCTCCTGTCCCTGTCACCTGCCCCGTATCCCTATGAAGTTTCTAGCATTGTTCTCATGTGAAAGTAAAAGAGAAGGAAGTTACCATAGAAAATGAAGAATAAAATAGAAATTCATTTTTCCAGTTAAAACTTTTTATTATTTTTGAAGACAATTTGCTAAGAAGACCAATTTTGAGTAAGTTTCGGAATTTTACATCTTATAGCAAAAGGTTTCTTAGCATTGAGTCTACAAAGATGCAAATGCATCTCAAAAGCACAACATTAATCTGATTAATATAGTAACTGTTAATAAGCAAAGATGTTAAATCAACTACAGATCAGGGAAAAAACTGAACATGAATAACTGTATATTTATCATTTGGATAGTTTCTTTGAATCTTCCAACAATAACTAAAGCTTATAAATTTGAAAATGCTAGAAGTGCATAAAATAGAAATGATTGTTCTAACATGTATCATAATTTTGACAATATTTCTGCATGTGCTTGTGTAATTGTGTAATTTTATCTTTAAAATATAAAATATTAATCAAAATTTTAAAGACAAGTTTAAGGCAGATTTTTTAAAAAAATCCCGTGTACAGAATTGCTTCTCATGTTATAAATCTGAGGGCATGACGTATCAGTAGGGTTTTCTTCTGAAGTATAGTAGGTAGTTTGCTAAGTAAACTGGTTTGTTTACTGGTTTGTTACAGTCAGTTTCATTCTGAAACTCTTAGTGAAGTAAATATTCTCAAAATATAGCAATTGGGTGTAAGACAGTTTTCAGTCCTTTAAGCTTTCGTTTAGCAATGGAATGTACATTTTGGTGAATCCTTTTTCTGCCATTATGATCAGAATTCTTACCAAAGTAGTCTAATATAGGCAGTCTTCTTTCCCCGGTCCTGACTTGAGTAGACGTCTGTGGCGAGGGAAGCATTTCACACCCTACTCGGGGACATAGAAAGTGACCCAGGTCAGCCACGAAGGCTTTCAAGTCTTGGCCACAGATGCTAGTGTAAGGTGATCATGGGACCTGATCCTGTCCCCTGAGAGAAAAATCTCAGGTCTTTCACACAGCGTGTTTTGCAGGAAACATACTTTAAAATCGCTGCAAGCCACCATAAGGCAAGCCCCCCATGAGAACCAACCAGTTCATAGAGGAAAGCAAAGCCTACAAATCCTCAGAGAAGCAGGTCAAAATCACCAAGAACCTCACTTAGCTTCCCTCTGGATTTGCATTTATCTGAACCCCAAAATGCTCTTTTTAAGGAAAACTTGTTAGAGTTGGCTTCTCTTATTTACAACACGAAAATTTTTCTGAGACACATCTCTGATGTACTCAGAATTCTCCTTCGGGAAACCCAGCAGGGTACATGATGTCCAAGCCCAGGAAGTGTGCTTTATCTTTAAAATGTTATGATTTGTAAAATGGTAGCTTTTAGTACTGAGGTCATAGAGAATTCAGAGCTAAATTATTTAATACTGAGGACGGCATAGGATGTTCAATAAAAAAGAGATCAAGAATGAATAGAGCCGTCTCATCAAGAATGGATGAAGTACTTTGGCAGTTGTGGGCCTTGAGGGATGGGTGGGATTCAGATGCCAGGAGGAGCCTGGGAATGGAGCAGGCTGAGTCACCAGGTCCACAGGCACCTGGGCCGGCGCGGCTCTCACTGCACGGTGCACATCGTGCTTGGAAAAGACCGGGAGAGAAGATCGGTGGGGAGACTCTGGGAGGTCCTCATGGACAGACACGGACATTCAAAGCACGTGCAGATAATTGTTCTGAATCTACAACATTTACTACTTCTAATTATAACCCAATATAGAAAAATTAAACAAAGAGAAAACCACTCCCCATACATGACCTACAGATAACTGCTGTTTTCCCTCTGTCATATTTCTTTAAGATTTCTTAAGTGAGTGGTCATATTTTTTAAAAAATGAATTATCCACACCTGTATTTTTTTCTCACTTTCTTATCTAATATACCTGAACACTGTTAATCACTATGAATACCCAATACTTACTATGTAACTATTGAATTAATTCTCTTGTATTTTCCTATTGTTAGTGAAGTTGAACTGTGATATTTAGTAAGGAAATATAAATGTAAGAAGTACTAAAAAGATTTTTCTTCAGCTGTCTGAATTCTAAAGAAAGGGTGGAGAATGTGCTTCTATTGAAATAAATATTTATCTTAATAATCTCAGTATGAAACACTGGGAATCAAATTAAATTGAGTATTAGGAGAAAAATATGAAAGAATATCAATTTCAATGTCAAACTTTCAATAATATGATGGTTTTAATAGGTTATGAGTTATGACAAACAGAAACGAATTAAAGATAACTAACAGGCTGATTAATTACCAAAGAAGGTAGGGTACTTTGAGGAATATAAACATTAATAGATTCATCTTCAGGACAAAAAAAACTATCTCAAAATAATTAAGTGAAAATATACAACAAAAAGAGAAAAACAGGCCAAAATTAAAGGAAAAACAAAATAATATTAATAGGTCTTATTGTATTTAGCACATATTACATGCCAGTTACTGTGTATTTGATATAATTTAAAAGGATAAGACTGTGGTACAGGCCACCAAATGGAAAAAAGGGCCAAATAAGGAAGGCGGCGCGGGGGGGGGGGGGGGCCTGCCTAGATCTAACGGCAGGAGACAATGGACAGTTCACAAAGAACTCCAGATATTTTTTTCCATTCCTCATTCACTCAAGATTAAAAATCAGTAGCTTCCCCAAAGGGGAAAGCAGTTTTGCGAGGAAGGAGCAACAGCTCCAAAGCAGAAGTCGTTAGTGTAAAGCACTGACTTCATTAAGAAAACGGGTGAGTTACTGAGGGCTTCCTCCATGCCGTGAACTATACAATTGATTTACAGCTTTGCAACCAAATCATGTGTTACCAAGTTTCCCAGGAATTACAAATTACCACACACTAGTTAAAAACCACACAATGTATTATCTCCCAGTTCTAGATGCCGTAAGTCAGAGCTCTGGATTCCACGGGGCTGCACTCCCAGCAGAGCAGGGGGCTCTAGAAGAGAAATCCTCCTGGAATTTCCCAGCTTCTTGTGGTGGTTGCCATTGCAGGGCTGCCTTGGTCTGTAGCCACGTGACTCCTACCTCCATCCCCTACTTTCCCTTTTCTGTCTGTGACTTCTGCTTCCTATAAGGCATTTTTCCCTGAAATTAGGTCCCACTGGGACAACTCACATGATTTTACCTCAAGGGGCTTAAATTAATTATGTCTACAAGGAAGATCATATTTATGAATTCTAGGACAAGAACCTATCTTTGTAGACTATGATTCAGGCCACTTCTATGCTACAGTTAGCTTTACTTTTACAGAAAGTAAACTACAGACTGGGTAGACTGGTCAGAAGATGGGTGAGTCTTCACTGTCTAGTATACTCTGAGTATCTGAATGTCTTCATCTATAATTTAAAAATACATACCAAAATTCATGTGAGTGAACTTTAAATGTTACTTACCCTAAATGCACCTTGGATCTTTTCCCCTGCCAGTTTGTATAGCTGGGGATAATGTTTTTACTCATTTCCATGTTGAAACTGAATATTTTTCTTTTACCTTCTAAAATCCCCTAGAGAAAGACAGTATGTACCTTTTTTTCCCCTCTAATATCAGTAACGTCTGAGTCCAAAGATTGTCTATATTGTCTATAAATCCTTATTTTCCTTACCCCACTTTAGCAGAGTAACAAGTCTAGGTTCAGCTTCATTGGTGCCTAAGCATATGACGAACTGTACTTACGTTGTCTGGGTTCCTGGCTGTAAATGGACCCCTGATATCTGGAAGCTTGTGCTGAGTTGGGGAACCCGAGTTAACATGCATGGCCACTACTGATAGTGATAAGAACCACAGACGATATCAGGCAGTAGGAAGGAAGGCAGGGACCGCTCCTTTAGTCAGAGGTGGTCAGTCTCCAAAGAGGTGAGTTGGTGGGATGCGGCAGGGGAGGAGCTGGGAGAGCAGGTGCCAGTGATGGGTTAAGATAAGAGAAGCTTATGTTAAGGGACAGAAAGAGAAGTGGTGTGGCTGAGTTATGATGGACCTCAGGGAGATAGGTGAAGAAGGAAGAAGTGTCGGTAAAGAGGTGAGCGGGGGTCAAATCTGTGTGCATCCCAAATCAAGTGATGCATTACAGCTGTGGTCTCATGGCTGCAACCTGATCCTAGTACCTGACTCCCAGTCCTGGTGTAAGACAATGGTGATGTGTAGAAAGGATAATCATTAAAACTCAACACATTTCTGTTAGTTCCTCAACAGCTGGAAAGACTCCTACTGCTTTACCCTCGTTCATGGTCCCCAAGATGGAACTGAGGGCACCATCTGCTTCCCCTCAATCTCGATGCCACCCAATGCCACTCTTCATGTCCCTGGGATATCATTGACCCTCAATACCAGAGGTCTAGGGAGCTCTGCATGGTGATAAAGAGCCTAGATATATCCCCACCACTTGTGGTCTGGGGTTTGCCACTACCCACAGAGGCCAAGTGACATGAAGGGCAGCAGTGCATTCTCTGCAATCAGACTCCTCCAGACTCCGCCTGAGATACTTTGTTACCCTGGAGAATCAGACCAGATCTGAGTAAAGCATAGGGCACTTCCATTGCTCAGAAATCCTCAATCATTTTCCCTTTTTGGTTCTTGGAGTCACCTTGTCTAATGTTAGTGATTTGCATTGCACTTACATTGTGGATTCTGCAATAACTTTGCCCACAGTCTGAGCTGCTTTTAGCTGTGGTCTTGGCTTTTATTACTACAGAGTGATTCAAGAAAAGCCAAATAATAAGAATATTCCTTAAAAATAATATTAATACATGCTTTAATGCTTAATGTATTAATGAAGTAATAAAAATATGAATATTGACTATCACATAGAGAAATGTAGTTAGCCACCCTTCCAAAGGGGACTCCTGACAAATGTACCATCGTGAAAGGACATGATACATCCATCAACACCTACTTTTTGAAAATCAATGATGTTTTTGTTCTTCTAGGCAGAGATATGAACAAGGAAGATAATAATAGGTATAAACAATCTATAGAAGAGTGATGTCATATTTTCAAAATATCCTTTGAAAAAAATTTTTGGAGATAGGGTCTCACTTTGTAGTTTAGGCTGGCCCTGAACTCAGCAATCCTCCTGCCTCTGACTCCGGAGTGCTATAATTACAGGTGAGTGCTGGGACTACAGGCACAAGCCTGTAATGCCACACCCGGCATTGCTGTATGTGATCACTGGGAATGGAACCTGGGACCTTGGGCTTGCAAGGCAGGCATCAAAACCACTGAGCTAAATCCCCGACCCCTCAGAGTCCTTTCTTAACAGTGTACCTGCATGTTAGTTTCTCTTGCTTCTTAAATTTGGAAATTTTATAGCAGTTTAATATGGAGCAATCTAGTCTATACCACAGAATGTTTGTGAATGGCATGACTGAGTGTACGCTCATAGGCTGTTGTAGTCAGTGAAGATGACTATGTCTATGCACCACAGACTCAGTAGTTTAAACAACAAACACTTATCTCTCAGTTCTGGAGGCTGGCAAGATCCAGCTTATGCCAGGCCGGTATCCATAGCTGGGTTCCGGGACTGCACAGGGCTCTTTTGTTCTAAACTTGTTACTGGGTGTGGTGGAGCCTCCTGCCATTCCTGTAAGGAGGGTGGGGATCAAGGGGGCCGCAGCTAAGGCAGAGGCAGGAGGAGGATCGCTTTGAGTTTGAGGCCAGCCGGAGATAGGTAGTAAGTTCCATGCTGAAACTATCTCAAAAGCAAGAGGGAAAAATATAATCTGAATGTGTACACTCGCAGGGCAGGCATCAGAGAGATCTCTGCTTCTTCCTCAATGTTTGTATTTCTTCTAATCCTCTCTCCATTCAAATAAGCAAAAGATTGTATATGTTTTAGGATACAGTGTGGTATTTTGATATATTTATACACTGCAGAAAGGTGAGGTCCAGCTAAATAACATATTGATCACCTATCCAACTGTTGAGGTTTATGAGGACATTTACAATCTATTCTTTCCACAAGCTTGAAATATACAACACATTACTTATTAGTGTGGTCACGAAAGAGTATAATAGATTATTGATATTTAGTCCTCCCGTCTCACTGAACCTTTTTACACTATAAAACATGACCCCTGTGCTCCCCTCACCCCTCCTCCAGAGCATGGCAATCAGATCTCTACTATCTGCTTATATGAGATGATCCAGGGGGGGCATGTAGGAGAGAAACCATGTGGTATTTGGCTTTTTTCTATTCACTCAGCACAATAACCTTCAGGACACTCATCATACAGGTCTCACCAGCAATCCTTAATGAAACTCAGCTTCTCTCCTGAAGGCCCCACCTTCAGATGCCATCCCACCCAGAGTTAGCATTTCAATGTATAAACTGCAGAAGACACGAGCGCTCAGCCCATAGCAAGTGCCAACCAAAGAGTAGCTGTGTTTGAAGTAACTGTTCAGATATAAGCACATTTAGGGAGCATTCTTGAATGCCAGTCTTTTCTCAAGGATGCAAAACTTTCAGCAAGGTACATTTTAGAAAAATGTCTTGGTCTCAGTCCTACCACATCCCTCTTTTACTTCGAGTGGGTATGCACCCGAGTCCCATTGGTCTGCGTTTTATGCTGGACAACATGGTTTCATCCTAACTACTTTCCTTCATCTACCTGAATGTATCACAGAGCAGCACCAGTTTTTCTGCCTGCAATTAGCAGTGATCGTCAACTGTGCTCTCGTCATAGCTTTAGTCTTTTGTTTTTATTTTTCTATTTCTACTGTACATACGTTTATGCAGACTTTAGATCCCAAGAAGAGAATACGTTCTTCCACATATGCATTGGGAATTATCCTTTCACACACCACTCTTTCAAGCGTGATTTTATTTGTTGTCATGAATTTTGACAGGAAGGGAACATTGCTGAATTAATACCTCCTCCTCCGTAAATTCCTCCGCGTAAAAGAGAAAAAACAAGAGAGAGAAAGGAAAATACACGCTGACTCTCTCCTGTCCTGTGCCGTCGAGCGTGGCTTACGCCTACAGTACCTGAAATGTAAGGCCGTCTGTGTATTAACTCATCTGAATTTGCCTCAATTATTACACGGTAATTTGTATAGGCAATACAAGGACATATAAAATTAAACTGAACCTACGTTAATTTTCATTCCCTCCCAAAATTATTATCTACTTTTAGACTCAATTTTCCTTCTCTAACAAAGGAAACAAGAAAAGCCTAACTTTCTGAAAAGTAGAGAATCGATCCCTCCTGATGGTTTATAGAAGAACTGAAATTTGACTCAGGAGAGCAGATGACCCAACATGTGAGGCCATGGAACGTGCTCGGAGGATGCCTGTCCTGACACAAATCTGAATTTCCTGTGCGACGCTGCTCCTAAAAACCCCTCAGTACATAACATTATCCTGAACTGTCTTGGCCTTACCTTAATTTCACAAGCCATTTAATTATATTGCTAGTGTGTTTTATAATTTTCTTCATTCCACAAACTCCTTGCAAGGCTCTATCCTAACTCCAGCCGATGCACAGAATAGACTTCTAGAATTGGCCACAGTGGCCTAAGTATCAGACAGTTATAAAATCCCGCTTGGATTGCTGGATTCGAGGCTGAGTTCAGGACCAGCCTGAACTGCACAGTGAGACCCCTTCTCAAAAAACTAAAAAAACAACAACAACAACAAAACAAAAACAACAAACTCTTCTGATTTTGTTCCAGGAACATGAAAGCTGACGACAGGCCTCCATTGGCCAGCTCTGAACGGCTAGTTCCTCGTCCCTCCTGCTCGGTGGCTGTAGCTCCCTGGCGTTTGCTCACTGCAGTGTGTGCTGTGCTGGGGGATCCGCCGAGAGTCCAGGCAAGAGGCCACCAGGGTGTGGACAGACTGAGCTTTGTGTCACTCGCTGCAACAGCTAAGTCAAATAAAGGCCGCGTGATAAAAAACAAACAAGCAAACAAAAACCCAGTAAAACAGTTTTTTAAAAAGTTAACCCAACCCACCGAATATATCCTCTTAACTGCTGTGGTGTGTGTTTTCTTCTGGAGAGTGGTTTGTCTCAAAGATGAGCCCTTCAGGCTCCTTTCCTTTGCTAGGTTTTGTGTAGGGTAAATTAATTCGGGATTTGCCGTTACTAGAAAACAAAATAACTACTCCTTCCACAGTCTTCCCTCCAATACCCAAAGGAACCCACCCTATGGACTGGCCGGGAAGAAACACTTTTGTTCAAAGCTGGCGACGCCGGCGAGGCTGCAAGCTCTGCCCATAGCTACCTGTGTGGCAGGGAGCTGCACAGAAATATGCAAACTGGCAAACTGGGTATATTCGACTGTTTTACAACAATTTGTTTTATTGTTCCCGACTAAGTTCTTTGCCAAGGGCAAGGAGTACTGAAGCAGCTAACAGGAGCCCATCCGGCTGTCAGCCTGAGCCTTACCGCTTCTGGCACCTTAGTTTTAGCCAAGAGGCACCAAGATTGCTCACCAATAAGTCGTGATAAGCTGATAATGCAAGTAGACTAAACTATAAATATTTAAGGATCGAAGCATGTTCTTTCTGCCCACAGTGACATAATATTACGATGGCAAAATTTTTTTTCCCCCTAGGATAAACAGAAAGGGGCTAGTATAAACAACTATTAAACATTCATAATAAGAAAATGACATATTGAACAACTGACCTGCAATGATTAAAACACAACTCTTCTTAAAATAAGCTTTAGCTCATTAAAAAAAAAGCTATGATATTTTTGCAAAGTATTTAGAAAATCCAAAGTATTCATAAAATATCTGTTTATACAATACAAGTTTCTTCTCTAAATTAAAAAGCAAAAGGTGAGTTGTCTGATAGGAAGCAGAGTGAACAAGGAGGGAAAGCTGGTTCTGACCAGTTGTTATGAATAGGAAGCTATTCATTGTATTAACGTCCACCCTGAACTTTTATCATCCCTTCAGCAATTGTCATTTAGTGTGTAGTAATTAGGAACATTCTGCTTAGGGATATCTGTGCAAATTGTGTTAACAACTGCGGTGGCTATGTTTGCACCCTTTAGAAGGTATAACTTTATGGGTCACAGAATCTCGAATAAAACTTTAAAGGTGTGGTCCCTGCCCCCGAGTTGCCCACCTGGCCTCAGTTCAAGCAGACCTTGTCCCCTGTCCAGTTGCCTTCATCATTCCTTCCCTACCCCTGTTCTTTTTCTTACTGTCTCATACTGAAGCTTTCACAACTCCACCACGACAAAGAAACCAATCCAGCGCCTGCCTCGCAGCGTGCTGGGGGGAGTTTGAATGCCAGTTCTGCAGCACACTGTGAAGGCAAATGCTTTTTATTTCTGAGACCTCGGGAAAATTAGAAAATACTGAGCCTGGGATTTAGCTCAGTGGTTCTGGCGTCTGCCTTGCAAGCACAAGGGCCTGCGTTAGATCCCTTATAGCCACTAATCTCAGCACTCAGGGGGCAGAGGCAGGAGGATTGCTGTGATGTGAGTTTCAGGCTGAGCTCAGGGCCAGCCTGACTACAAACGCGAGACTCTGTCTCAAAAAAAAAAGCAAATAGTATTATATTTTACACTCCAAGAGTTACACATATGTGACACTAGGTGCCTTGGTCAGACATGTTTCCAAATCAAAAATTTCCAAATCAAAAATATCCTAACTATATGTCTTTTGTCATTAACTGTAAATACACTTTTGAAAACATCAGTATAATTTTGTATAAAAAAGGAGGCCAATCAAGGCCAATCAATTCTTTAGTAAATATTTATTCATTTTTTTTCTTGTGGAAACAAAGTAATTCTCTCACCTGTGAGTTTCTGTTCCTCCTGACTGCATACTTTTTGCTTAGTGACTTTCAAGAGACTCAGAGAATATGCACATTGAAAGCCTGTGGACTGAAATAGCACCTACCCTCTGATTCCTGAGTTCTACCTCGTCCTACAGTGAGGACAGGACAATTGCTTTGTCTAACGTTGTGATTTTTAGAATTGATCTTGACAGTATTTGGTTGTATTTGTAAGTTCATTCCATTTTTAGTAGCTCTAAAAATAAAGACCTATTTCTGGTTATGTTTTGGTCATTCTTTTTAAGTTATGCATTAGTCAATAATTTCTCACAGTGCAAAATTTGATAAAGCATAGATTCGCAGTTGACAAGGAGTAGTACCCTCCCCCCAAAAAAAATATCAGTATAAGTCAGGCAGCGACTCAGATACTGCTTTTCCAGCCAATGTCTGGTTTAAATTTCTCGGTTTGCTGCAGTAACCACTTGTGAACACTAGATGGCACTATGAATTCACTCAATTTGAAACAAAAGTGGCCCGCCTATAATTTCAAAGAGAAAAAAAAGATGAAAAGTTTTCTAACTGATTTGATAGTCTGACACATATTCTTAAAGAAGTGAATTTATATGATGTAGCAATTATTTCATTGTTTTAACAACAACAACAACAAAAAAGCATCTTTGGCAAGGAAAACGTACCGCTTTCTACAAACACAAACTCATCAAATCCACCCTGGAAGCCTCGTTGAGAAAGAGAAGTCGGGCAGTCTTGTTGGCTAACTCGGCTGATTGTTGACTGCCTTAAATATTTTCTTGACTACTTGGCAGTCAAAATAGCAGAGCCAGTGCGTGTGTGTCAGACCTCGTGTGGTGGACGCCTCGTGAGGCAGGGCGGTGGATTCTCTCCTGCCTCCCGCGTAGCGGGGCTGGTCAGCTCCTCCGTTAGGCCCTCTTCTAATGAGGCTGAGGTCACTGCCCTGCCATCCTTGCCTGGGGGGCTAAGTTCCTCTTCACAGAGGGAAGCGGCTCCTCGCCTGGAAATCATGTCCTCAGCTCTGGCCAGACAGGTCACAAACTCACGATCTTAAACCCTCCCTGTGTATGTATGTTCAAACACTAAGATAAAGGCATCATTACAAGAAGCTAACAGCTCGCAATGTACATCCTATTAACAGCAGATCCAGTGGCCTGTTCCACAGAAAGGGCTCCAGCGTGCTTCTAAAAACAATGATTTTTTTTTTTTTTCTTTAAGGTTTTTGAGACAGGGTCTCGCTTTGTAGTTCAGGCTGGCCCTGAGCTCAGCCTCCAACTCACATCACAGCAATCCTCCTGCCTCTGCCTCCCGAGTGCTGGGATTACAGGCGTGAGCCACCACACCCGGCACTGTGGTATGTGGTACTGGTTGCTACTGGGTGTGAGTCTCCACACCCAGTACTGTTTGTGGTAACCGGGGATCGAACCTGGGTCCTTGCGCTTGCAAGACAGGCGCCAGAACCACTGAGCTATATCCCCCGCCCTAAAAGCAATGATTTTAACGAACAAAGGTACCTCCCTTGTTCATCCAGCAAACATACTGGTAGTGTTAAGAACCTACCCTGTACCAGGCTAGATGCTGCATACGGAAGCCAAAAGAAGCGAGTAAGAAAAACCCAGAATCACAATGATATCACAAAACCATTACAAAAGTAAACATGCAAACAAGTAGGAGCTAATGTGAAAAAGAGTCTAACTTCCAGGCGATCCCATGTTGGCAGATCTCAAAGACTGTCAGGAATTCGGCTCCAAACTGTGGAGCAGAGCGTTCTGGGTAAAGAAATCACCGGAAGTGAAGACAGAGGCAAGAGAGAGGAGTCCTTGAGAACACAGACGCCTAAACTCTGGGTATGTGGTAGCAGAGAGCAGGTGGCAAGTTGCTAAGGGAGGGAGTCTAAATAAAATCAACTGAGTTTTTTGTAATCTAAAAACGTTATGAAATCCAAAGTATAAAACGAATACCCATGAGTCTCCACTGATGCAAGAAACTAAATAAGAGAACAAATGAGGAGATGAGACAGATCTTTTCAGAAGAACCCCGAGGGGCTCATTCAGGTACTTCTCCCCAGGTGGAGCAGAGACAATCCCACCTAGGCTGGGTGATAAAAGCGAATATTAGCAGAGCCAGGTCATAATGGGGGAGCTTCAGGGCCTCAGCCTTCCTCCCCGAACCTGTAACTTCACTCTCATCATATCAGATGGACCCTAATTTAGGTACAAAGTATAAAGGTACCAGTACTCTTCAGGATTATAACGGTCATCACGAACAAACCGTCAGGCTGTGCACTGTGACACATACCTGTGATCCTAGCGGGCGGGTGGCTCAGGCAGGAAGATCATCATGAGTTTGCAGCCTGCTGGGCTGTAAAGTAAGTTCAACGTGAGTCTGAACTTACAGAGCGAGACCCTGTCTCAAAAGCACATAGGAAAGAGAGAAAGGGGAAAAAAAAGCAATCAACAAAAGCAAACAATAAAAACAATTAGAGCCAAGAGATGCCTAAAGAGAAAAAGAAGCCAAGTTATAAAGGGTATCCTTCTTGGGATCTTGGAATTTAAAAAAGACATTGAGTTAAAAACAAGGAAATCGGGATCAAGCATAGACTTAAGCAAGAAGCGGTGTTGGTTCTTTAACTGTGACAAGGGCACAGGTAGTATTAATAGGAGACACTAAGTGCAGGATCTGTGAGAGCTCTCTCTGTGACTTTTACAATTTTTCTGTAAATAGAAAGCTACTTCCAAGTTAAAAAACAAAAAAACAAACCTGAGTCATAAAAATTGTGATATTTGAATACAGCTAATGTGTTATTTTTTTTTTAAAAAAACTACTTGTAAATGTGATAACGTAAACTACCTCTGTCTACCTTCTAAAGGAGAGGCAAAGAAAGACAGAAGAGACAAAGAAAGCAAGGAAAGAAGAAGAGTCAAACTGAGGGCCGTACAAATACGTGCACATTCCAAGTGTCATATGACACATCTATAGAAGATAACTGGCGTGATTCTATAGAATGACTGAAGGAAAATACCTGTTATTAATCTTCTGAGGAACAGATACAGATGAGGAATAGGCACATATAATACTCATGGCAGAGCATGAATTGTGGGCTCTTTGGTGAAGTGATAGAAGGCTGTTATGAGAATTCATGTTAGGCATGGAAATCCTCCAAAACCTCATCGGATGGGAATAACCTCCTATTCATTGTTAGAGGACATGGAAAATTAACAAAAAAGAAAGGAAACAAATTTTGTGTATATGGGGGGGGGTGGTAGGGTGGGTAGGGCTATGGGAAAAATGAGAATTAAGTTGTGTCTTATACTGGTACAAATCCCCATTATGGAGTGCAATCATGATGTGTATATGTAATGTACCAATAAAGATTTCAATAAAAGAAAAAGGAAAAGAAAATTAAACATCCTTTCTCCTCCAGTATGGCATTGGGAAACACTTCAGTAGTTTCTTACAAAACTAAACATATAATCCAGCAGCCTGGCCAACCAATTTTGTCTCAAGAAGGCAAAAATATAGATCCACACACACTCCTGTACAAAGACAGCAGCTTGGCACATAATTTCCAAAAGTTGGAAACCATCAAGATGTCATTTAAAAGGTGGATAAATAAACTGTGCTACATCCGGACCATAACACTCAAAATATATGAGCTATCAAGCCATGAAAAGATAGAGGAACTTGAAAAATATATTCCTGAAAGAAAGACACAAATCTGAAAATGCTCTGTCCTGTGTGATTCCAACTCTATGATTTTCCAGAGAACCGACTACCGAGATGGTGGAAAGTTTGATGGTTTTCAGTTAGTGGAGAGAGGGATGAATAAGGCAAAGCGACACAGGTAGATGTTTTATGGCAGGAAAACTACACCAAATCTGGATACTTGTCTTCAATCCAGTATCCATAATTCACCCAAAAATGATGCGTCAAGTAGTGCATGACTTATAACAAATGTCCCTTGTGTTGAGAGTATTGATAAGGGGGAACAGAGCAGTAATAGACATTTCTAAACCTTCCTCTCAATTTGGCCATAAACCTAAAATTATTCAAAAAACATGGTTTTTCACAATCAAAGTAGAGTAAGTCAGTATCCTCCATTGTACCGAGAATCTAGTGTATGAGTGTCTTTTAGGCGTGAAAGACAGGGAAATAGCATAATGTTAAGAACTTTAAAGTTATAGGGATTCCTTCTTTTGGATTAGCTACCAAGACCCACCATCCCTTATGAATGTGAGCAAAGTACACTAAAGCCACTCATTCCCATGTGAGGAAGCGAAGGCTCAGGACTATCACGGCCATGATGACAACAGTAGCAGGGCAACGGCAGCCTCGGGACCCGGGCTGCAAAAGGTGACACTGCATGTTGTGTTCTGTACACGCGGGCACTGACACCTGTATCTTTTCTCTGGAATGCGAAAGTCAAGCCAACTCCAGATCTTCAGAATTTTGTTTCTCATTAAGAACTATAGACTGGAAACTGAGAATGTGTGGGAGTATTTGGGGCACCCTACATCAAACGACATTTTTAATATTGCTTCCCCCAAACTAGTTGCTTTTTCATGATTCTATTTTGCTCAGCCTGCATAGTTTAGGTCTGAGTGGGATGAGAAGGGGATTTGGACAAGGATGGGGGGGCGGGTACTGACAGGAGATTGGTCACGTCTAGGGTTTTTGTGAATAAGTAAATATATTAATGATGATGATAAAGTTAGAGAAGTTATATATAAGAGAAGGACAAAAACAGAATCACTTCTTGAACAAAACCTCTATAGCACAAGAACTGGCAGAAGAAATCAACAAATGGTACCTCATTCCATTAAAAAGCTTCTGCACAGCAAAGGAAACCACCAACAGAGTGAAAAGGTAACCAACAATGTGGGAAAGAATCTTTACTAGCTGTTCCTCAGACAAAGGGCAACTATCTAGAATATATAAAGAGCGTGAAAAAATCAGCCCACCCAAATTTAAAGACCCAGTTCAAAAATGGACATCTGAAATGAACAGATACTTTTCAGAGGAAGAAATAAGGGCAGCTAAAAAGTATATGAAGAAATTCTCAACATCATTGGTCATTTGAGAGATGCAGATGAAAACAACACTGAGATTTCATCTCATTCCTCAAAGAATAGCTGCTATTTCAGAATTAGCCAGCAACAAGTGTTGACAAGGCTGTGGAGTAAAAGGAACACTTCTCCATTGTTGGTGGAAATGTAGACTCATATAACTTTTGTGGAAATCAGTGTGGAGATTCCTCAAAGCTAGGATTGGAGGTCCCATTTGACTTGGCCAATGCTCTGCTAGGTATATACATAAAAGAATTAAAAGATTCAAATCACAGAGACATATGTGCACTCATGTTTATAGCAGCTCTGTTTGTGGTTGCTAAATCTTAGAAACAACCCAAATGTCCATCAACTGGAGACTGGATAAAGAAGATGTGGTTCTTGTATAGAATGGAGTATTACTCTGTTCATCAAAAATGATAAGGTTGAGTCACTCATACTCAAATGGATGTACCTTGAGGACATCCTCATAAGAGAAATAAATCTGTCACAGATGTGTAAATATTTTATCTTTTCTCTGGTATGAGAAAATAAAGATGTCAATAAGCTATAGTATGTATGGTTGATATTGTGAAATAGAAAATATTTAAAAGGAAAGAGGGTGTAGGGGTAAATAATGAGGGAAAAAGAATATTATAGCAATAAAGAAAAAAGGAAACAAAGATTATGTATATAGGGGATGGGGATTGCAGAGTGGGGGAAAGGAAAAATGAGAATCAATTTATGTCATATTCTGGTACAAACTCTCAATGTTAAACGTGATGATGATGTGTATTCATAATGTACCAATAAAGATTTAAAAGACAATCTACACAGCAATATTGGAACAGAGAATGTTGGAGTGAGTTAATTTTTTTTTAGTATATATGGGCAGATATAAAAATATAGATAAAAATGTATATGCATGTATATGTGATAGACAGTGTGTTCTTGTGCCAAGGAACCTATTCAGGAGCCAGATCTCATTTTTTAAATACTTTGGTCCTTCATGGCTTCCTGTAGAAATAACTGGTCCATGGTTGGAACCAAAGAAGCAGCTGAGCCTGGAATATTTTATTTTACAGCCCTACCAAATCTTTATTAATTACAAAAGGAGACTATAACTTTATTGTGAAGAAAGCTAGAACTTTGCTTTAATAAAGTGATCAAAGTTAGCATCACTATTAAGGGACAAACCTATTTCAAAACAATTATTAGAAGGACCCTGTATATTTGCCTATCTCCTCAAGCCCCCTGTGATAAGTTATCCCCCAGCTGAGCCTCGATTTTCCTGGCCACGTCGCTCTTTCCTGAGCCCCAGAATCCCTTCAGTCAAACAAGATGGCTTCCTCCACTGCTATCTCACACTCTTATTAACTGGAGTGGCTTATTTTCTTAATTCTATCAAATGTTTGTTAACAGATGGAGATAAACATTCATTGTAGAGAGTTTGAAAATTATGAAAACATTATGCCAAACTGACAGTGAGCTGTATGTTAAGTTATGGTGAGGAAATAGCCCGAGTTTTTCTGTATTACTCCCGAGCGCGGGCAATTGCAACAAAAGGGATTGTAATATTTTCACCTTATGAGTAAAAGCTTTCTAACAATCCAGTTTCTCTTAGTAATGTTTTCTAAAACTTTATGGTGATAAATTGTCTTCTCTGCCAGTGATGGCGAACCTCTTAGAGCTTTCAGAGAAGCAAACAGCTCACAGGGGCACACGTGCCATTGGTTCGCCACAGCCGTTCTCTGGAATAATTTTAATGTCTGCATGCGACTTCTGATTTTAATTTATATAGCAGATTTTTAAACTTGGGTTTCTTTAATAATCCGCTATGATAAAATTGAATCTCAACATTCAGGATAATTTTCTTATGACAGTTTCTACAAGAAAACTTTAAAAGATCATAATTATTACAAAAATATTCTCTAGATTTACCATAGCCATCTTCACACTCACCAGAGACTATGGACCTCATACCTCCTATTCCACAATTTGAACTTTTAGGTGTTATAATACTCTTTGTATGAGATCATTTTAAACAGAATATGATTATTCATTTCTTGTGTTTTTTCTCACGAAATTTTTTGTAACTCTTCTAAGCATCCTTTAGGAAGCAATCTCTGCTAAAGTGTACATTCACCTCCTGAGTTAATTACTCATCCTATTACTGTATTTCTCTACTTCAGTATGTAAAATAACAGTCTGATAATTACCAACCTGTCCTTGAGAAGTTTATAGTTCACTGGAAGATGCATATAGACAACCAGAAGTATGATACAAAATGAGAAGCATTGTATCATAAAATCTGGTATGGAAAATTCTCCTTAGAAGGTCAGAAAAAATCTTCAGAAAGACAACAGTATTTGATCTGGAACTAATGGAGAAAAAGGAGTTTTTCAGGTAACAGAAAACATCTAGAGATAAAAGAAAACTATCTTGGGACACCTGAAGCCATGAATGTAGACAACACGTTTAGGAAACTCTGAAAGTCAGATATGGTTAGAATTTGAAATACGCACCTGGTTCAACAGACACACAAACATACACTGACTAAATCTGTCCATCTCTCTATCTGCCATCTATCTATTGAAGTCAAAATTTTCCATTTAGGATATTTATGAAATACTATATACAAAAATATGCAAGTTTAACAGATTTTTTTTTTCAGTAGACATTAGAAAGAAGAACGTTTTCAACTGGGTTGTCTATTTTACTTTGCTTTAGACTTATAATTGGAGATATTCTACTCAAGGGTTTTAATAATAATCCATCTATCCCTTCAGTTATTTTTAACGTGTCAATAAAGAACCTACTATGTATCGTAAAGTCCACAGCCACTTTACATTAGCTGTTAACAGATATGAGAGTCTTCTTAACCCATCACAAATCCACTGTTATTAAGATTAGTGATTCAGATACAGCAGTACATAATATTCTGTACTTCTTACTAAAGGTTTCACACTGAAGCAAGTATTAATTTTCCAGAACCACTCCATTTTTAATAACCCAAATTATTTTCTTATTTTTCTAAGCATAGTACATTTTTCTCTGTTCTTCAACACCTATTAATAAACTAAAATGGATTTTAGTTTTAATTCACAATAAAGCTATTCTCCTGATACATAAAAATCTCAAACACCTTGTGTCATGTATACTCCTGTCCTATCTGATTTTAACCCATGTGCCACATGCTAGCTTCAGCAAGACCCCAGATCTAAAATAGTATATCTCAATTTTGAAATACTGAGCTTATGCAAAAGCATCAAGTCAAACATTAAAAAGTGTTTCCCTGAGCTCCTTAGCTGTGAAGGCACTTGGAAGATATGGCAGAAATTTTCAGTATGACAAAGCCCAACAGTTGGAGCAACTTGTAATCCAAAGTCATTACGAGTGACAAAGAGTCAAACACATTTTAGACAACAAAGAAATTCAGAGAAGAATCAGAGCACCTTTGGAAGGCACCTTTTCTTACTTTTCAGAAAGCAAAGCTGATGGTATTCATCAACATCTACTGAATCTTTGTCTTTGGCAGGTGCCTATATCACCGAGCTAAATCATCAGCCCCTCAAAATCAATCATAAATTTTTGAAATTATTGAATTGCTTGTATGAACCACTACTCAGCTAGATCCCCTAAATTTCCCCAGTGCTCTGGCCAAGATACTAGTAGCACCTAGCTCTGGGTGCTCTGTGACACAGTGCTGGTTAGCATGTAAAGCTGAGTTCTAGGCTGTGTTCTGACACTGCGGGGTCTTTCTTCCAATGAAAACCCATGTCCATGTTTATTAGTATAACTATAGATAAACTGATTTCTACTCCAAACTAATTCTGTACAGAAAGACATAGTACTACTGTGACTTGAAAAATAAATTTTGGCGGTTTTAAAATAACATGCGTTCAACCTAGAAGTCAAATTTATTATTTTATCATACTGTACAATACTATCATGATTAACATTTGGAGGCCTATTTTTAATATTTCTATGTATCATGTTTTTTCATAAATAAATATGCATGTGTGAGTGTGTTCTTCATGGAAGAGAGTGATCATTCTTCAGAACTAAAGATAGTCATAGTTATATTTTACTGGCTGCTGGCAGGAAGTCATAATAAGCAACACTTTGAAATCAAGGGAGCTGTTATTCCCGACGTCAGAGTAGCAGAAGTCAGTGGATGTTATTCAGTTAGATGCAGGTGCCGAAGAAGCTCTTACAGGCAGGAATTTTATTAGCTAAGCAGATTCTTCCTTCTCACATCACATAGCACGACGCATTTAGGTAGGCCAAGGTGCAACATAATGAAATGTGGACAGTTTTCTTATACACCCACACGATGGAGATTTTTAAATTAATCAGCTAAGGTCCGTGTTGAGGCAGCGAAGTGTTTTGAGGATGTGTTTCCTGGGACTTAGTGACTGTCCCAAGTCACCTCTTGTGTCTGCAATTCTGGGAGTGCCACTGTCTCTACCTCAGCTTCCTGCCTGAGAATGTGAATGGTGCTGAGTGGAACTTGTCATTGTCTGGGGCAGCCCACCTAATAAAGCAGGGTCCCCAGAGTTAGAAAATGCATTTGGTTTTTGTTTTATTACTTTATTGAGAGGTGACAGAAAAAAACAAATGTTTCAACATCAACTTTCTCTTTTAGCAGGACTGCACATGACTCTGAATTTTTAATAGATAAGTTATTAGGTAATGAGACACTATGCCTATTTCTAATGTAATTTTGGTTATTTCAGTAGAGATCTTTTTCCTTTGTGTTCCATTTGGAAATCTACAACGGACTATGTTTAATTTAAGAGAAGAACCATTATTCCCTAGGATGTACTGTTGGCTTCAGAAGAGAGAATGTGGAAAGGGCAGGAAAGTGACTTCACTTGAATACACACAGCAGACATTTCACCCCACAACATAAACGAAAGAGAGCAATACAGATCCAAATTGTGAGAATTGACTCACAGAAGTGTACACATTCATTTGTTGTTCTGTAACCGCTGGGTACGAATCGATGCCGAAAATAAATGTCATGAATAAAAGGAAAATTTGCAGGTCTAGCACTGTGCAGCTCAGTTGAGGAACATCGGCCTAGCACGTGGGAAACCCCGGGTTAATATTTTGTCTTGTAACATTTTTTATTTTTGCAGTGCTAAGTGTTAAATATTTTAACAATTGGATACAGACTAGTACTAATTTCATATAAGTCTTTTGGTGAAATTCAACTAATGTCATATCTATTTTCTTGAGTTCCACGATAACATTTCTATGTAGTTGAGTCTAAAATTTTTCAAACCATTAAAAATGAAATGTGTTTTGAAAAACTGCTAAATATTATATATAAATAAATTGGGGTTTGTAAGGAATATTTGAGAGAAAGAATAATATGATATAGTAATACTCACTTTGTTTTAAATGCCACCTGCATTGGCTGTGAATAACAAAGCAAGCTATCTCACGAGCTACCATTGTGTAGGCCCAGTGCTTGAAGCCAGAAATTGTCACGCTTTTCCTTGACTACATTTCTAGACCCGAGTGGTTCCTACTCATGACTAACTTAATCACTAAAGGCATCGTTAGATAATGTCTGCCATAAAATACTCCCCAAAGAGTCTAACAGAACAGACTTTCAAATGCCACAGGGCAGACCCTTGTCCTCAAGCATCAATGATTCAGGGTTTTAGTTCTCCAGCAACATCGAAAGTCTTTGACACAAAACAATCCGCTATTGCTGTACAGAACAAATATGATGGTGTGGATGCCCTTAAGCTCAGTGTGCGGAGCGAGGTTTTAACGCCGGGTCAGGTCTACAGCAGCGTTAGCGCCTCCTGGTGCTCTTGCTCTCCTTCCACCCTCACCTACATATTTATTCTCATGAACAGGAAGAAGCTACCCATATTTGATCACTCCAGTTCATGTGATTTCTGTAGAAATTATAGCTTGAATTTAGGAGGTTTAGGAAGGTCGAGAACACACTCATTAGCAGTATCATCTTCCAAAGTTGATGGACTTTACAAACACTATGAAATCATTATTTCCAAACCACTCCTAGTTGCTAATATTGTAATATGAGATTCCAACTTGAATGTTTTCATGTAATTTTTTTGGGGGGGGTACCAGCTATCAAACTTAGAACCTTACATACATGAGGCAGGCACCAGAACCACTAACTGAAATCCCCAGTGCAATATTTTCGTGATCATATATTGATAGTAACATGTTGCTCTCTCTATAGCATACAATGCAAACTAAACTGTCCATGTGGCAAGACATTTTTTATCTAACTAAAAATGCATCTCTCATATGTTATCCAGACAATATAGCTTAAGCTAACTATTAGTATTTACACAAAGAGATAAGACTGAGTTCAGTATGTTGTGGGTTTTTAAAAATATCTTTTAAGCTAATTATAGAAATTAATTTTTCTAAAATGTATACTGAGTAAATGGAATATCTTTGTATTGTAGATGAATCTGAGTTAGCTGGTGGCCTTAGTTCACAAGGACACAACCCGCTGAGACTTTTCCCCTCAGTGACACTTTGCCATTTTTAGGGAATTGTGTGATTCCTGGGTTTGCATCAATATGACTGGGAAGAGGTACAGAAGAAAGATCACATCCCTTCTCCTTAAACCTAGAACAGATACCCAGTACATCTGTCTATATTTCTGTGCCAGAATTTAGTTGTATTTTTGCCTCTTCCATCTGGAAGACTGGAAATGTAACCTCAATTATTACCCTGGAAGATGTCAAGAACAATCAAAGTGTTTGCTGATAGAAAGACTTCAGTTTTAAAAACCTACAGATATATATCTTTAAACAAAATTCATATACCTTATTTTTTATGATTACTCACATTATTTTAATTTTAAGCAAAATAAAAACTGGAATTCATGGAGATAAATAGTCTTGATTTCAGAAACTAGACCTATTTCTCTCCTAGTCTTGGGCTTATCTTTTTTGCAGTACTAGGGCTTGAACTCAGGACCTTATGCTTACACTGAGCTAAATCCCTGGGCTTTCTTGGGCTTATCTTTAGAGTCACTTGTATTTTTCAGCGGACTCATGCATAGGAGTATCACATACTTTATTGGTTCAAATTTCCCTTTAAAAAAGCAAAGTTCATAAAAATAGTTCATAAGGTTAGGAATATGGAAGGAGAGTTGACATTCAACGTGTAAATCACTATTGGAAATGATGGCCCATTGCATAAACATCTTGATGTTAGAATGAACTGTTGCCCAGACATATCCTGAATACACAACCCCCCCAAAATAGCATGAACTCTGTGGGTAGCTGGCACTAACTGTGCTCTCAACGTGTGCAACCAAAAGAAGGAGAAAATACAGATGTTGGCATGATGTAGATCCATATGTACCTCTACTATTGAATTCTTTTGCTTCAATCCTATGCTCTTTGTCCCAAAAATATTTTTGGAAAAATCTGAGGATTGAAAACATATGTATAAATATCTACCCATAAAGAAGCCAGAAGGGAGAATGAATATGCTAGATATTAAATAGTTACACTTTAAAAGCAAGAGGAAGTAGCTATCAGTTAGATAAGAGAAGGGAAGTGTGAGCAATGGTTGTACAATTCTCTGGCAAACTATCAGACGTGTAAGTGCAAAATTGATTAAAAAAGCTCTTAATATGTAATTTCAGGAGAAGACCTTTTACCGATTTTAGAACAAACTTATAATTCTGCTACTGTTGCTTATTTAGCCACATTATATGTGAAAATGCTCACATTTAATAAAGAAGTTAACAATTCTACTCTTTGTATCTAATTAAAAGAACAGGCCCTACTACTGGAAGACAAAAAGCCTTTACTTATTGCAAATAAGATACAACAAATCAGATTATTTAGGCTGTAATATTGTGGTCAGTTTCTTCTTGCCCAATGCCAAACCATTTTTATCCTTAGAATGAAATACAAATCGTTTAGGGCGTGGGGAAGGAAGGGTTGTCTCCTTGCAGCATTCCATTGATATGAGCAGTACAGATCTGACAAGATGTGGCCTCTCACTGCCAGGTGTCGTAAACAGTCAGTGTGGTTAGTCTTGTCTTTTTTCACATAGTCTTCCCAAATGACCTCACAAAATTCCACAACCATTCAACCTTTTGGTCCTATATATTGTTTCTTAAATGATACATTGATGATGTATTACCCTTATTTATTTTGACTTTACTTTTTGCTTTCCTTTTAAACAGTAGCCTTGGGCCAGGGATTTAGCTCAGTGGTTCCAGCTGTCTTGCAAGCACAAGGGCCCAGGTTCAATCCCTGGTAACCACATACACCAGTGCAGGGTGTGATGACTCACGCCCATCAGCAATCAGTACCACATGGGCTTGGTGACTCAGGCCTGTAATCCCAGCACTCAAAAGGCAGAGGCAGAAGGATTGCTGTGAGTTTTAGGCTCACCTGGACTACACAGTGAGCTCAGGGCCAGCCTGAACTACAAAGTGAGACCCTGTCTCCAAATTAATAAATTTTTTAAAAAGAGAGAAAAGGAAAGAAAACAGTAGCCTTACTCCACATTAGGTGACACTAATCTTTTTAAATTGTCACAAATATTCACTGTCTTAATTATTTTTCTCTCCTACTGGAGACAGGAGAGACAAAAATAACTGACACCCAAATTTATGAGGGGAAAAAGTTTATTTAGCCCACAATTTGTTGAAGTTTCAGTTCATAACCAGCTGGTTCCAAAGCAGGGTGTGGACGGGCAGCAATAGTTCATGGCAGACAAATGGTAGCAATGAGACGAGGGAAGCTTACAGCACCTTTCTGCCCCTTTTACTCTATCCAGACCATGGGAATTAGGGTAGTTAAAAACCAGTCAGTGTCATAACTTAGTTGCCACTCCCCTGATCCCAGCATCACACACTCTAGATTTAGCTACCTCTGAAAAAAACCACTTATGACCGCACAAGCCTTTGGGGGGACATTTAGGCCCAAACCATACCACTGACCAAAATCAACAGCCTAAATCTCCACTGTCCTATTGTTCCTTTTAGAAATCTATGTTGAAGTGCTTCTGTGCAAAAGCACTGTCTTCCTATATCCTCAAACTGTTCCTATCTTGCTCAGCATCTTGTCAGTCGCAGCCTCGACCTTTCTTTTAGACCATCTTCAGAGCACATGTGAGCGGTACCTTAGGTCCTGACTTTCACTCCCACTCCCGAGCCAGGTAAGCGGCCTGAACCTGCGGATACCCACCTCCCCCACCACTGAACCCCACTCTCTTTGCTGGAACTGGAAGTCTCCCAATGAGGCACCCTACTTTTGTACTATAATTTTTTTATCCTCTTATTGATCTTTTAAAAGTCCAAAGTGGTCTATCCCTGGTAAAATTGTAACTGTGTTTACCATGCTAAAGGAATGAATTAATTCGTTAGTTTGCCTGTGGACCCTACAGAAACTGACTCCTGTTTTTCTGCCCTCATCTTCTATCCCCTTCTGAGCCTGCTCTGTTTGTTCCTGATATCGGACCTTTCCATGTGTACCCCCAGCCCTCATGGCTTATTTCTTTCATGGGACATTATACCTTTCTTCCTTCTACCTAGACTCATTCTCCTGAGGTGGCAGCCAGGCCACGTCCTGTGTCTTAGCTCTAGGGTAACTATCTCTAGTTCCCTAACCTTTCTTCCCATAGTAGATTATCAAGGGTTGGAAGAGTCACCCACATTCTGCTACATTATCACTCTATGAGAACATTAAAACAAATTGATTTTCAATGGCATGGATTTTCCTGCTCGAGAGACAAGGAAATGGAAGTTAAAATGAAACATAATATTATGGAAAGAGCATAGATTTGGAGGAAAACTGGATTCAAATATTCTTTCAGTTACTAACTCTATGACCTTGACAAATATAAATTCTGAAGCTGGATTTCTTTGCTTGTAAAATGTGTGTGTGATATCAAAAGCCTAAATGTGTTATAGGAATCAAAGAATGTGTGTTCCTGGGTTATAGGAGTTAATGGGGCCATATTTTTGTTTTTGCTTCTTTTATTCTCCCATCAGATTTCTGAGGAGTGCTGCCTAAGCATGTGTAATTGCCTCTCCAAGGAGGGCATAACTAGTCTAGATGTGGTTGAACAGCTAGCACAAAGGTGCTTCCAGTAAGGCTATTAAAAAAAAAAACTTTTGTAAAAGTCACTATATTCAATTCAATGCCTCAACTAAATCACATTCACATGAACAAAAAAGGGAAAAGCAAGGTAGGTAGGAGGGAGTGAGGAAAAAAGGAGAGGAGATGGAGGGGGGAGAGAAGGAAGGAAGAGAAGGAACGGTTGTGTAGGGAGGCCCAGCACTTAAGTATCTGGGTGTACTCTGAAGAATGGGAAAGGAGGTGCATGCGCATCGACTCATTCAACACATGGACATGGACATGGACACAACTTCCTGTCGCACCGACAGTCCATTACGACAAAGGATGAAATGACACCCTCTGGTACAGTTCACTACCTCGTCTCAGAATAGAACCACGTTTATCCGCGGCCCTATCCCCTAAATGGCAAGGGTGGGCTCAGAAGACTTGGATTCGAATTCAAGCTCCACTCCTCTGCTGCGCACTGTGCTGCCAGGGAGAGCTTCTCTTTCTCTCCGAAGCTCTGTCCAAGTCTGTAACTGTTAAATAAAACCAGATATATCCATTTTCCATCCATAAATGCTACCTGTCCCCACTGCAGGGCAGAACACTAAACAGTTCTGAGGACTGATTGCTCCTGTTAAATTTGTCTAAAATGTCACCGTTATCTAAGGTCCTCACAGTTCCAGATCATAATTTAATGACATTATGACACGGTACACTGCACTCTTTTGTCCTGTATTGTTTCGTAGCTTAATTACCCATGTCAGTATTCAGAACTGACCTGGAGAGAAAGTGGAACCTGTTGGGAACACAAATATCTTGGTTTCGTTTCTTTCGAGATGACCTAAAATTCTCTGCAGAGTCCTGCTTTCTCCTTTCATGTGCCTACAGGGTGCGTGTGGTTAGGGGCACTCACTGCAAAAGGACTTCCTCTTTTGTTCTTCTCCCCAAATGACCAAGCATTCCTCCAAGGTCAATTGCCTGGATCCCTTTAAGTAAAAAGAAATATTTTCCCCAACTATGCAACCATTATCATCATTGTGATCATCGGTGCAGATGTCTCAATACGTCCATTTGTTTTGGACAATTCATTTTTGTAACAGTTCAGCACATTCGCCACCGTGGACGTGATCGTCAAGCAGGTGCCATGGCGCGTTCCTTTACGGTGAAAGGAAACATCTTTTGATTTATTCTTGGTATCCACGTGGTATCCAGGTTACACCGTGATAATCACTTTAAAATGGAGAGTAAAAATGGCAGGTGGAATGTTGCTGTTTTTCTTTGTCCTGCCCGTCTCCCTTTATTTCCTCCTGTCGTCAGGACGGCTCCTGCCACTCTGATGGCGATGCTGTGTGAATGAGGCCGGACCTCACCTTGCACAGGCGTCTCTCCAGTGCAATTACGGTGCGTTAGCGGGGCTAATTAGCATTCCTGAGAGCCCGAGCGCTTTGAGTGACACGTAACCATGGAGAGTCACACTCCTGTAGGTGATCACAAGAATCTAGCTTTTTCTCTTAATTAAAAATTAAAAAAGCATTATTTAAAAAAAAATGCATAGCATTTACTGATGTGTCCTGTTAGCTTATGTTTGCCTTTCTGCAAAGGACAATAGTGTCAGAAGAAAACTGTTCCAATTTCAAAAGGAATTGAGGGAAATATCATGATGGTCAGATACAGGGAAAAGGTTTATTGTCTTTCCTGATGACAGATAACCACAAGGAAAACATAAAAAAAAGCAAAAGATCATCTCTACCTCAGAGTCTCTTTAGAAAATAGAGTTTTGGCTTTCAAAATCTGAGGACATGGTATTTATTACCATTGGGGTTTTGTTATTTAAAATGTGTTAGAATTAAGACTTTGAAATAACAGCTATTACTGCAAAATATGTAGTTGGTAAATGTTGATTGCAGATACTAAGAGAGATAACAAAATTTAAAAAGCTATCAGTAACCTATTTTACTCCTGAGAAATACTGGAAAATCCTGCAATGCAAAAACACTGGATCAGTTCTCAAAATTGATGTCAGCCAGCAGTGAGTATGTTTTCAACAAAGTGAATAGTCTAAGTAGGTCAGAGAGGTGAATTCCATATTGTCACCTTAGGTTGGTAGCCCAGTTTCTGGAGGAAAAAATGAACAGAAATTTTGTAATGCATTTATCATCCAGAACAGGTAAATAATTTGGATTATCAGAATCAATTTTATTTTCCCCAAACTAAAAGAAAAGTAGCTTGGGGTTTGGTTTTTTTTGGTCTGTTTGTTTTATTAAAATTTAATTTTAACATGCCTCTCCCTTTCCTGTTTTTAACCAAAAAATAAAATTATTGTAAAAACAATCTGTGCTGTTATTTTTGGCCAGTATAAAAGCCAGGAAGTTCTTGCAGTGTTTTGGAAATGCCTAATCTCATAAACTGTCTGGTCTCACTTCAACTATGGGGTGGGGACGGATACAAACCAAGCCATAGTGAATTTATCAAAAGTACTTTTAGAGTAAGGAATATTATGAGAAAAAAATTACTAATAACACGAAATGAAAAAATCCATTTTGTTATGCTATAGGCACACTTTTGCTTGGTATATATTCCAAAAATGCAGTACTTTTCCTTGGGTTGAATGAAAGAACAAATATTAACTCCAAAAGACTTTCTACCCCCAAAACATAAACAATGGTCATTGTCCATCTTTCTTAATAATTCCTCAACTTTCAAGATTTGAACAAGAATTTTCTGTACAGAAGACTTGCATATCATGTCCCATAAATCTAGCCTCAATAAATGTAGCTTGCTAACTGCTGACTATAATGTGAAAATACACAGAAAACTCAGTTCCAAGAACCTCGAACTTGTTTTTTTCTGAATTTTCTCATATTGAACAGAATTCTTCTACAAGGGTAAAGGCCATTCTCATTTAATAGCATGAAGGGATCTATTCTGAACCATTTCATTTTGAAACATACTGTATTTCAACTATTCCATCTGTCACTTCCTTCAATATTTACTACTTTCACAGATAGAATATATCAATTTCTTCCTAATAGTAAAACTGAATCCATAGAAATGTTTAATTATGTGCAGTAGGCAGTATATTTTAAGATACATACCTTAAGAATCTGTGCCTATAATACTGGCCTTCTTGGCAATTTCCCATTATTTTAAAAACAAACAGATTGAATTGTTGAATATTTACAACTGTTTTCCTTCCATTTAAATCCTGAATATGTACCGGCTGATCATTTTTAGCTCTTCTGCCTACATTTTTCTACAGCCACAGAAAGCGAGAGAATTTTTGCCAGACCGAGCCCCTTCATAACAGATAATACTCAATCAGTGAAAAGCAGGCAGGAGCGGCCCAACACCCTGAACTGTTGGCATAACTGACTTCTCATTGCTTTATGCCTTCGTACTTCATGACTGTCTCATTACTATAAGAAAGAGAGGCTAAATAGCTAATAACCGTGGTTACTGACATTTATTAATGTCTTTCAGAAAACACTCGTATCCCGGAAGTGCCTGAGATCCCAGCATGGCCTGTTTTGCCTTGTTTTCCTTGGGAACGTTGTCTCCTGGATTTTCCGGTGATTCTTGAGAATCACAAAAGGTCAAAACAGAAAGCCTCCTATTGATATACTGTAATCTTCTAGTTTTACAGTTGGAGAAACTGAGGCACAGAGAGGTTATTGGCACTCAGCCGGTTAGTTTCAGTGCTATAGCTGGATCTGAAATGTGCAGTTCAGAATTCTTCCATCAACAAACTTTATCTAAACCCACTCCATTCCAGAGGACCTTCTCATTGAATTCCATGTGGACTTGTCACGAGTTGACTGACAGAAGTGACCGAGTCAACAAAGAGCACAAAAATGACGTCTTGCCTCATCTTGGCACCTCATGCCCTCTGCCAGTTCTCAGACCCCACTACATCAGTATCATTCCTTTGAAGATGGCAACTTCCCAGCTGTCATTGAGATGGTATCATTCTTTCCCTCGATGAAGACTGTGACATTTTCATTGGTACCCTGCATTTGTCATTATTTCACCACAAAACATGAGTCTTTGATGCTCTCAGAAGTTTTATTCATTTCAATATCATTGATAAAATTTTTTAAATTAGTCAAGTTAAAATTTGTAAAAGTAAGAAAAATAGATTTTCTTATAAAAGCTGAAAATGTATTTGAAAAATAGTGGATGTCTTTATATGATTGTTTTTTACTCTGCTATGTTGAGAAAAATATGCTAGATTTTTTTCTCTTTCAACAAGCCAAATCAGAAATGCACAACACAAAAATCAACACATTCATAAGTATAAAATATGCCATTTCTAACTAAGACCATTTTTCTACTAAAATCCTTTGCCTTCAATTCCTAGTGACTGTCAGATTTTTTTCTGTAATTTTATGAAGGTTGCAGCGCTCTATGTTTTATGACAAAGACTGCATGCTAAATATTGTCATTTTGGGAACATCTATAACTGTGCAATCACCTTTAAATAAATTCATCATTTTTGTACCACTCGGGCTGCCAGATGTAAATACTTTGCAAATGAAAGTAGAACAAGAACAGAAAAAAAATGAAAACAAAGTACAGCCTAAAAACAATTACTCATGAGAACAATTTGAGGAAAAAACTATTTTTAAAGAGATGAATCATCAAAAATATAATATTCCTTTTAAAATAATTATGACTATCATTAAATCAAGCAAATACATTTTTATGTAGGCTTAAATTCCACAAGAGTCACACTTTTAAGAATTCTCTCCTTCTTCATTCCTTGTGTTTGGTCTCATTTCACTCAGCAGCTTTCACGAACTTTTCCAGGATATTTCCTGAAGACATATTTGAAACACCTAAAGTTCTTTCTTATTTAAATGACTTATTTAGAAGAGCTGTCTCTCATACATGGTCACAAGGGGAAAAGTTGGACCAACAGGCAGAGATATGCACAAATACTAATTGTACTTCAGGGTAAGGAAGGGAGGTCTTTCTGTGAAGGGTAGTAAATGTCCACTAGACAAGATACTCAGCAGCAGGCCAGACTGTCAACCTTGGAAGCAAAGGAGAAAATCTGTTATGTTAAAGAGATTCCAACATTGAATAAAATCTATGCCTTCCCCATCTGCGAGGTCCTCCAGAAATTAGAATATTCAGGTAACATATACTATAAATGATGGTATTAAAGCAAATGCTTCATGTTTATGATTTTTATTGGAATTAACTCCGAAGTGTCTTTTGACTAAAAACAGACATTTTAATATGTTGTTACTTGAAAGCTGAAGGAAACGAAAGCCTAAACGATGTCACCAGATTTTATTAAAAAGAAGAAAGAACCGAAAGAAAAAGAGAAAAAAAGAAAGGAAGAAGGAAGATCAATATTGCTTTTCAATATTTCTGACAGGATTAATATTAAGTAATAGCTCCATGTCATGACTCCAGCCAGTGTAGGAAAAGCACAAGAGGGAAACGAATTTAATCAGAAAGACGAAGGGAATAGAATGACGAAGGTCCAGCTAGAAAGCAGAAAGGGGACAGGAGACAAGGGAAGAAAGGTGGGAGATGGTGCGTCCCAGAGCTGTCACGGAGCCACTAGCGCATCAGGCACTGGCCAGCAACATGGCTGACCACCACGCAGGACTCTGACAGGATGCCTCCAAGATTTTCCAAAAGCATTCATTTTTCTAAGATAAGTATTTTAAAAGTAATACTAAACTTTTTGCCCTCTTTCAGACTCTTAGTTTGCAAAATTTATAATATTCCACAGAGTATGTTGGACCACTTTTCTTCTGATAATTTTTCCAAGTGTTCAGAGAATATGGGGTGATTATATAGAGCTGCTCAGTCTGAAAGTGTCTAAATTAATGCACGTGGATAAAAATGGACCAGACTTTTAACATATGCAATGATTTTTACCAGAAGTTGAATAACGTCAGCGTCTATGAAACTACTGAATTAAACTTCTTAATCTCTCTGCTGCTGAGCAGACCGCTAAATCTGTCTATTAAACTCACGTGTGCCCGCTGCGTCCTCGCACATCCAAGAATGGATTTTCCACTGCACATTACTGCCAAGGCACTTTGCTCCTGGCTCCAGGCGAGACACTGAAATACACCTAGAGACTCCGAAGATAAACTATATTATGAACTTCAGCAAACCAAGAAAATGTAGGCAGTGTGTAATAAAGTCTGAGATGTATCAACGACATTGGGTAGATCAAATTTCTGAAATCCATCCAGACACGAGCACATTAAATTCATCAATCTTTTCAAAGGTGAGGTCATTGTTACTGAAAATCATTAGCTCCATTGGACCAAATCAATTCTTACCTAAATAAGAACTTTCTTTAAAGAAAACTTGGAAGGATCTACAATGCAAACCATAGTTGGGAAGGTCCATTGTTTTCTTTTTACCACAATTTAAAAACAATTTGGAAATTATCTTATTAACTGTTTTCTTTCATAGGTCATCTTGGAAAGCCTAAAAGGGTTCACTCTCTGCAAAAAAGGTTTATGTGTTTTCACTTGATTTGACTGGTCTAGTGTCCCCTATCTCTACCATCTGAGCACAAAGCACAATACAAATAATATGCTAGATTCTGGTAAAAGAATTAATAGTAAGTACAGGCAATTCCTGTTCTTGAGGTTTTGGAATTTATTAGTGGTATTCAAATGATACACACATATCCACAAATATATGTGTGTGTGTGTATGTATGTGTATATATATATATATATATATATATATATATATATATGTGTGTGTGTGTGTGTGTGTGTGTGTGTGTGTATACATTGAATATACCTTTATGTATAATGCATAATATACATATATAAATATAGTACTCATACTTCAAGAAAGAAAACCCATAGTGAGGATGGGAAAGAATCTATAAGGATGGTTGAGAAAAAAAAATTTTCTGTGGGGGCAAATGGAGAAGCACTAGGAATCGACAAAACCTTTACAGAGAAGGTAGAACTTTGAGTTGTCTTAAAATACGGGTATGCATCTGACAGGTAGACAGAAAAAAGGGGGCACTATGGAAAGAGTTTACAGCAGAACAAAACTGTCTTTATTTCAGAGATAGTGACTTGGGGAGCTTCTCATGCCTGGGAGGAGGTAGGAAGGACTCACTCTTTACTAAAGGGGTATTTTATCCCAAACAGGAAGGCGTTTAGAAGATGGCATAGGATACGATAATATCATTCTCAGATTAATAGTCAGCAGAGTTTCTGTAAGGACAAGCAGTGGTTACAGCCTACGCTGCCCCCTGCGCTCTCCAGCCCCTGCGGACTTTTCTGTCATCAGCTCTGTCTTCCATTGTTCTCTGAGGCCTGTTCCGCTTGTCGGCTGTCTTTCCTTCCTAGAGGTTCTCGTGTCATTTCTAGCCATTCTGTGGCTCAGTTCTTCTCTCTGTCACTTCTCTTTTTTTCTAGAATATCCATCCTTTCCCTCTCCTCTGCCTTCTTGTCCAGCTAGCTTCCCTCATCAAGCATCTCCTTATATGAATCCTCACTCTGTCTTGGTCTAACACTTTCACCCTCTCTTGAATATATTGCTATCATAGCACCAAGTCAAATCCTACTGAAAACATTATTTCAACCAATATTTCTTTCATAAATATTATGTTGAGGACCTAATTATTATATAAATAAATATGCTTTGCAAGTAGAAAATACTAAGTCTCTTTGAAAAACACCTATGCATATTTTAAAAGAAATAATAATTATTTTATTTCATTAAAATAGCAGGTTTCAGGCCAGGGATTTAGCTCAGTGGTTCCAGTGCCTGCCTTGCAAGCACAAGGACCTGGGTTTGATCCCTGGTAACCATATATAACAATACTGGGTGTGGAGACTCACACCCACCAGCAATCAGAACCACATACCTCAATGTAGGACATGGTGGCTCAGACCTGTCATCTCAGCACTCAGGAGGCAGAGGCAGGAGGATTGCTGTGAGTTCAAAGCTGAGCTCAGGGCCAGCCTGAATTATATAGTGAGACTCTGTCTCAGAAAAAAAAAAAAAAAAAGAAACAACAACAACAAAAAAATAGCAGGCTTCCTTAGGATATTGCCACATAAATTTCCATTCACCCAAGAGATTGTGAAACCAGTCATTATACGTATGGTTTATAGAGAATAATGAAAATTCGTTCTCAGCCTAAAGGGAAGAATCTGATATTTTTTCCACTCCAATGTACTATCTCTAAATTTCTTTGTGACTTGAATATACAGGTTAATATAAATGGCTAATGAATGAAGTAAACAAATCCTTTGTTTTCAAAGAAGACATAAATTCAGCTTATGGATTCAAAATTATTACTGACTTTAAAATCGAACCCACTTTCAGGAGTCATAAAAACAAGCATGACCTTATTTGTGGAAACTAAGACATCAGGGCAAGCTAATGAATATTGGAGGATGGGTTTGATAAAAACCAGACAGAGCTTAAATTTTAAAGAAAATTAAAATTTTCTTACCTCTCTTTCCTATTCCTTTTTTATAAAGTGTTGGTGGAGAAACACTGTCTATATAACATTCTCCCAAATGTGAAAGTGAAGAAGAAAAAGAAGTCCATGATTAAGCATTTAAAGTTTCTCAAAAAATGTTCTGTTTTAATGTTGGCCCAATCAACCACCACTTGTATTTTTGTTATCTAATAAAGCCAACCAATTCTTTCTCTTGTATTTTCCTTGTACTCCTACATGAACCTGGGAAGTTTGGAAACTGAACTTTTGTTAAAAAAAAAAAAAGTAACTGTTGGATTAAAATCTAGTACTAACAGCTGTGAGGTTGCCGCCGGTATTCAAAACTCGAGGTGGGACTGATAAATCCATCATTCTCAATGAAGCAGAATGCACAGTGATGAAACTAACAATTCTGTTGTTGCCTATGGATGGTTTCCAAAGTGTACAGCTTCATCTTCCAACTAGTCTCTCCCTTCAAAAGCTGCATCTCTGTTTGCCTTTGAGAAACATGTTTCCATTTTTTGGTCCATGTCATTCAAAGAAGATGTGGACCTTGTCCTCTGTCTTCAGAAAGAGACCTATAACTTATGGATGGTTAATGAAAATATTTTGTCTCCTGGCCAAAGTTAGGGCTTTTTGAGTAAACATGTGGCCGACGTCCCATGAATAAGCTGAAGTGTATGCCAACTATAGAAAAATCATAACTCTTCTCATTAGATTACCAACACAAACATGATAGAAGGCTAGAACTTTTCTGAAACAGGGTCTCAGTGTCTTCCACACTAGCCTTGCACTTCCTACGTGGCCCAGGCTGGCCTTTAGCTTATGATTCTCCTGCCTTAGCCTGTCACAGTCTGAGATGACAGGCATGTAGCAATCAGACAGCCTAGCACATTGAAGCTGTTTATAGCCACCAGAAGAGGGGTGGTGATTTAAGGCAGATAGATGAAAGAAAATGAAGAAAAAGAGTTGATTAGGTTAAGACTTTGGCTCTAGCCATTCTTAAAACTATATATTATTTAAACATTGTATTTTCAGTGGAGTCAGCTTTCTTTGTAACATGTATCTCAATTAGTGCGCTACCTTTTGCAGTGGAATGAGCCTTTTGAAAGCAAGCAAAGAATAGAAAAGAGCAAATAATCTGATAGGTCAGCGGACAATGCTGACATTCTGCCACGAGCTGGGCCTTCTGATCTAGTCACGTGGATAACTGTCAAGAGAATAGAACTTGTTAGATTGCTGAGGTCATTCATAAGAATTTTGGAAGCCATATAAAATTCTGTAGATTATTTGGTCCATACTTCAGATTGGGAAAAACATTTATTTATATGAGTGTCAGTTTTGAGCTAGAGAAATCTTAACAATGGAACTTCCTTCAATAGAAAGCATGCAGACATTGGTGCAAAGATCAGGCAGTCTTGGAGATAGCACAGCATGTTCATATTTTGTGTGTGAGAAACCAAGTTATGGCCTTTTCTCTACATTTGTATTATGCTAACTTGATCTTTGACTGGGCTACTTTGCATATTAAAATGCATAACACTGATAAAGAAAAATAAGTATGATTGGTGGGGAAGAGAAAAGAATAGAAAGTAAACAAATGCAAGTAAAAGGATAGACAATGAGGCCAGCTTAGCTTAGATTTTTCTTCTATCCAAACTTTAATATGTCATCATAGTGTGCTTTGACTAGTAATGATACACAATTCCAATTTTGCAAAATTTAAAATAAACAGGAGAGTGCTGAGGTTTTGACATCTTAGGCTTTGTGTTCATTTTGATTTTGCAAATGATGAGATTTCATTCTCTGCACATGATCTCCTTCCTTAGAAGTGCACGGTACACAAAGTGTTACTTTGCAACAAGAAACTAAATCATTACGTGGCACCAGCTTCTTTTTAAATAAAACCATCATAACACAAATTGATGACTTTATGTATGTATATTATTCCTGCTATATTTCTCCCACAGTATCAATAATTTTAAATTGAAAAGAGAAAACAGGAGAATGGGTTCAACCAACAATGTTTTCATATTTTTTTCTGGGGCTTTTTCGGCTGCTTTTTTATCTACTGGAGAATTCTAAGAGGTAAGAAGGGAAAGCGCAAAAAAGTAGAAAATAAGAGGCTCTTTTTTCCTCTAAACAACTGCCAGTCTCAAATCTACTCAGGAAAAAACCCCTGAGAAACAGAAAGAAAACGATGCTGTATTTTAATATCCAAGATCACCTTTGATTTGTGTCTTTCAACAGTATCCAGAAGTTGTGTTTTAGCTTTCCATTACTTTAAGAAATACTTGAAATAATAATCAGCTTTTCTTTGAGAAGGTTGGGCTGAGGTTGTAGCCCAGTGGTAGAACAGTTACCTCATTGGGTCAACACCCAGCACCATCCACGAAGAAGAAATGTTTGGGTTGGTTTATGAGCTTTTCTTCAGCCCACAATCAGGAGACCTCCTCTGCTTCAGCTCCTGTAGTAAGGCAGCATGTGATGGCATGAATGAGTGACAGAGAAAACTACTCACCTTACAGCTTAGGAGCACAGAGAATGAGGAAAAGGCTGGGGCCCCACAGTTCCTTTCCCACAGATGTCCCCAATGACCTGCTCCACATCCTGAGGGCTCCAGCATTTCCTCATATACTAGTGCTGTCTGAGACCAGTCCATCAGATCATGGGCCCTTGCTAGGTAACAGAACATGCTTGAATAACTGCAAAGGAACTGAAGTTATTTCCGGTTTTGCATCAGACCACATGGCATTGAAAGTGGAGATTAACAGCAAAAGAAACTCCAAGAACTGCACAAACACATGGAAACTGAGCAACGCCCAGTCAAACAACCAGTGAATCATAGATGAAATAAAAGAATTCTGACAGTTTCTACATAAATGATAATGCCAATACAACATACTAGAATTTATGGAAACAAAGCAGTTCTGTGAGGGAAACTCATAGCTGTGAATGCCTGCATTAGGAAAATAGAACAAACTCAAATAGACCAGCTAATGCTGAACTAAAAAAAAGCTCCTTGAAAAAGAAGAGCAAGACAAACCCAAAGCTCATACAAGGGAGGGAAGTATAAAGATCCAAGTAAAAGTCTGGAGCCGCAGATTTAACTCAGTGGCTCCAGCACCTGCCTTGCCAATGCAAGGGCCTGGGTTTGATCCTTGGTAACCACATACAACAATGCTGGGCATGGAGACTCATACTCACCAGCAATCAGAACCACATAACACAGTGCTAAGTGTTCTGGCTCATGCCTGTAATCCCAGCATTTGGGAGGCAAAGGCAGGAGGATTGCTGTGAGTTCAAGGCTGAGCTCAGGGCCAGCCTAAGCTACAAAAGTTGTCTGTCTCCAAAAAAAAAAAAAAAAAGATGGTCTTTTATTCAACCTGATAAAAGCCATCTATGGAAAGAGTTAACAAGAAACAAGTTAACAAAAAACATTATACTAAATGGTCAAAAACTGAAATCTTTCACACTAAAATCAGTAAAAAGAAAAGGATGTCCATTATCACCCCTTCTATTCAATATAATTCTGTGAAAATCAGTGACAATGATCAGATAAGAAAAAGAGAAGGCAAAAAAGAGTAAAAGAAGTTAAATTTTCATTATATGCTGATGACATGATATTCTATACAGAGGCCCTGAAACGCCACCAAATAACTTGTAGACCTAATAACCAGATTTAGTAGAGTAGCTAGATACAAAGTCAACACCCAAAAATCAATAGTCTTCTTAATACGAACGACAAACTTACTAAGAAAGAAATATGAAAAACAATTCCTCTCGCAGCAGCATCCAAAAATAAAAATATTTAAAAACCAATCTAACAAAAGAAATAAAAGATCTCTACATTAAAATTTACAGCACTCTGAAAAATGAGATTGAAGCCGGGTGTGGTGGCTCACGCCTGTAATCCCAGCACTCGGGAGGCAGAGGCAGGAAGATTGCTGTATGTGAGTTGGAGGCTGAGCTCAGGGCCAGCCTGAACTACAAAGCGAGACCCTGACTAAAAAAAAAAAAAAAAAAAAAAAAAAAAGAAAAGAAAAGAAAATGGAAAGACATTCCTTCTTCCTGGGTAGGCAGCCTCTATAGTAAAAATGGCCAGAATTCCAAAACTGCTGTATAGATTCAGTGGAGTCCTGATTGAAATCCCAATAGCATATCTCATAGACCTAGAGAAAACATTCCAAAAATTCATTTAGAACCAGAAGAGAAATAGCAAAATACCAAAAAAAAGCAATAGCAGTTGTAGGCAATAAAGACAAGTGAAGACGTGTCACAATCCCTAACCTGAAACTACACCACAAAGCTACTGTGATTAAAAACAGCTTAGTACTGGCAAAGAAACAGACCCGATGATCAGTGGAACAAATTAGAAGAGGCAGAAACTACTCCTGACATACTAAGCTACCTCATCTTTGACAAAAGAGCCAAATGCCTTTGCTGGAGGAAAGAGAGCCTCTTTAATAAATAGTGCTAGAAAAACTGGGTTTCAACCTGCCAAAGATTAAAATTGGACCTACATCTTTCACCTTGCCCTAAATTGAAACAAAAATGGATCCAAGATCTAAATATTAAAACAAACAAACTTGTTGAAAAATAGGTTAAGTAGAACCCTTGAAGACACTGGCATGGAAAAAGAATTTACGTACAAAATTTCAGTAGCACAGGGGCTAACATGAAGAATCAACCACTGGCACCTCAACTTATTAAAAACTTCTGGACAAAAAGAGACACTGCCAACAGAGTGAAGAGACAACCCACCACGTGGGAAAAATTTTTCAGCAGCTGATGATCAGACAATGGACTGCTATCGAGAATATATGAAGAATTTAGAAAAATATCAGACTCCCAAATTTAAAGACCCAGTTCAAAAATGGGCATCTGAAATGAACAGACATACTTCAGATGAAGTTAAAAAGAGCAAATAAATATGAAAAAATATTCAGCACCACTGATCTAGGATTCCATCTTGCTCCAGTAAAGAATGGCTGCCATCAAGAAAATAACAAAAACTGGTGAGGCTGTAGGGAGAAAGGAACCCTTCTCCATTTTTGTAGGGATTGTAGTCTGGTGCAACCACTATGGAGATCAATGTGGAGATCCCTCAACGGACTAAGATCAGAGGTCCCACTTGACCCTGCTGTTTCCTTGCTGGGTATATTTGTGAAAGAATTAAAAGCATCCTACCACAGCAACACATACACACCCATGTTTACAGCAGCTCAGGCTGTGCTTGCTAAGTCTGGAAAACAGCCCAGACGTCTTTCAAATGAAGACTGGATAAAGAAGATGTGTTTTGTGGGTTTTGTTTTGACAAAATGGAGAAATACTCAGACTTAAATAATTATAAATTAGAGACATTTATAGCTAAGTGGATGCACATTGAGGCCCTACTCTTAAGTAAAATGAGACACAGATGTGTAGAAAACAAATAGTTTCTCTGGTATAAGAAACTGCAAGAGCAAATTGAGCACCAAAATATACAATGTAAAATAGGAAGAAAAGATGCTACAGGGGAAAGGAAGTAGGGAGGGGATGTGGGGAAGGGTAAAAAGAGAAGAAACAATATGGGAAAATAAGGAAGAAACTGAAACATAGTTTTTGTAAATGGGGGAGGGGAATGGGGAAAATAAGAACCAAAATATATCATGTACAGGTACAAATCACCAAAGATGAATATGATCATAACAGGCACCTCAAATGTACCAATAAACAAAAAAGGAGAAAAAACAGGGGCCTTTGGGGGGATACTTAAGATCCAACCTGCAGCGGACTCCATCCAAACACATCACACAGACACTGTTACCTATTTAACCGTCTTTTGATAGAGCTAAGGCAGGAGGCAGTGATCACTTCATGGACTACTTGAAAAGTTTTGAAGAAGGAGCAGTGACTACTGCTGTTAGGGCCCAAAAGTTAGTCACGGAAGTTAAAAATATGACAAAAACAGACAAAACAGAAGGTGAGACTAAGACACTGAAGGTCAGCTGAATGGATCACCTGACTTGGAGGCTGAAATTCCTGAAAATGGTAAGGGCAGAACTGATCATTAAGACAGTGGGGAGCACCGGAAGTAGTCCCTGGAGACAAAGGAAGAAGAGACGGAGCTGGAATCTCACCAGCTGCAAAGGACTGGGGTGGGAGGAGGAAGGGATTTACTTACTAGGAAGGCGTTGAAGTCCCAGAAATTTTGAGATGGCAGATGGGTTCGATTAATGGATGAGCAGTGCAAATGAATGCTCAGAAGCAGCAAAGCAATAGCTACTCCTGAGCGCATGGAGGAGAGGCCGAGAGGCACCCAGCCACAGAAGCGAGGACGTGGGCGGGAGCTTGTCGATGAGAATAACCGATCCGCACCTGGCAGGTTAGTGCCATGACGATCTCTCGCTCTTTCTCTGTCTCTTCTAGTTCCCTGCACTCACAATATGCCTTTAGTTTTAGTTTATTTTTTATTTATTTGTTTTTTAATTGAAATCTTTATTGGTACATTACATATACACATCATGATTGCACTCCACAATGGGGATTTGTACCAGTATAAGACACAACTTAATTCTCATTTTTTCCTATAGCCCCACCCACCCTACTACCCCCCTATACACATAAAATTTGTCTCCTTTCTTTTTTGTTATAATCTCATTATTTTCCCCCCTTCATCCTATTTCATTTTGAGTATTTTCTATTTCACAATATATACATACAATTCACTAATGTTTATAAAGGACAGTATGAAAGCACTCCTGCTAATCCCGTTGCTTCTGTCTCTTTAAAGGATACCTAAGCCAGGTTCGGCAGCGTATATGTAATTCCAGATCTTCAAGAGGCTAAAGCAGGAGGATTTTAAGTTCAAGTCTAGTTGGGCCAATTTAGCGAGGCACTGTCTCAAGAAAAATTTTAAATGGCTGATGATATAACTTAGTATTAAAGGACTTGGGTTTGCTTTCTTGTACTGCAAAAAAATAAAAAATAAAAAATAATAAGAGCAGGAATTTAGCTCAGTGGTTCTAGTGTCTGCTTCTCAAGTGCATGGTCCTGAGTTTGATGTCAGGTACGAAAAACAAAAAGAAAGAACACCTCCAAATAAAAATTATAAATAAAAATAAAGCACATGAATTTTTATTTTATTTTAAATTTGGCACTGGGAATTAAACCCAGGGCCTTCTTACTAAGCTACTGTCCCAGTCCACTTTATTTTTTTTTATTTTGAGACAGGGTAAATGTCCCTAAATTGCCGAGTCTGGGCTCCCTTTTCCCTCAGCTCCCTCAAAGGTTGGGATTACACGTGAGTGCCACCACATACGGCTAAACTCTGTAACAGCTAGACTGCAATACACAATGTGGCAGTTTTGGGGGCACTTTTATGAGGGAAGAGAATAAAGACGAGCCAATGAATAGATTTTAATACTAAGTCTAAAGAGAGGGAGGCAAATATATGCCCTAAGAAGACCGAACAGACAGAACAGAACTAGATTTCCAACATTAGCAGAAGACCCCTGTATTGCGACAGGCAGAAATTTTGTTCAAAAGCGCTAGTACCCACCATATTCATGAATCTTACACCCACGAACAAAGGAGCAACTCATTGAGAGGCAAAGCGACTCCAATTTCAGGCTTTGCATGTCATCCTCACTGACTTCTAAGCTCCCACTTATAAGACCAAAGAGGCAATGCCCTTCCATGAAAACACACACACATACACACACACACACACACACACACACACACACACACAAAACTACAGTTAATCTCAAAATTGAAGATTGAAGTTTTATTCTCATGGATTCTGTGATTTGTAATGCTCTCCAGTTTATCTGTAAGTTAGAAACAAGGTCTAGGAAGTAAAATGAGAAGGTGCTAGTCTTCCTCAGTGTGTTTGAGCTTAGTGACCAAAGAAGCTGTAGGAATAAGATCACATCACTTGTAGGACTTAGTGTATTATGAGGAGTCTACCAGGGGTGATGAATGAGGGGAACCTCAAAACTTCAACCTGCATTTGGGAATTTTTTTCCTCCTTTAACTTGTGGATGCCTGCATTTGTGTCCTAGCAACAGGAAATCTGACTAATGCACATGCTAAATGAAGACAGGAAGTACTACGTTCTATAGAGTATCAGACAGGTATAACTGGAAAATTTTGAATAAGTAACTTAGCTCCCATTTAGAAAGTTAGGTAGAGTCTGGATAAGTAGAAGATGAAAGCCATTCAACACCCAGTACTGAGAGAAAAAAGACGA